>JAQBSW010006447.1:0-48448 GCA_029291075.1 Eudiplozoon nipponicum | reverse complement strand
TCTGTGTGAGAGTCTGTGTGCATGTATGAGTAATTTTTTATTAAATTACTAAATGATTATTTAAAACAATGTTGCCATCTTGATATAAACAATATTCCATTATATATATATATATATATATATATATATATATATATATCTATATATATATATTTGTCAGTATAAAATGTGAATCGTGTAACCTAATAAAGCCAATTCATCCAGTAGACCGATTTCGTCCTAATTAGGAACTCTTCAAGTTCTGCTCAGAAATCACTGCGGACATGGCTCTAAAATAGGTACGTGTGATTCGTTGTCTGTGACATTAAACACTGAGTAACCCTGACTCACGCTACGCATAATTTTAAGGTATATATAAATAATTTTTTTGGTTAGACTTTCCTTCAGGCAGAGCATATATGGCATCTCTTTAGACCTAAACATTTAACTGACTACCCTGAAGCGGACGCACCGCGACAAATTCTGAACAGTACGTGATGAGTTCCCAATAAGGACGAAACTGGTTTTCTAGATGAAATGTCTTTTCTTTACCATAAAATATTTATGTTTTACAGAAAAATGTATTCATTTAATGGTTCAGGTGTTTATATCAAGACCGCAACCTTGACTGTCGTAATTATTATCACCGCCCACGTAATCAGTGTTCATTTAATTATATAGATTTTCATTTCATTACCACTTCCCCATGTAGCGTGGTGTGTGTTCTATAATCAAAAGATTTGTGATTGGTAGTTGGAACGTCAGGTCTAATTGGATGCTATATAGGCTCTACTTAAAGGAAAGGATAACTAAAAAAAACTTTAGTTATTATATAGCCGAATTTCGTGTGTAGTATGCGGCAGAGTGGTGCAATGGTTAGAGCGGCAAAATCGAAGCAGACGTGCCCAGGTTCTATGCCTGTCCGCATCAAATTCTGGATAGTACTTGAGGAGTTCCGAATGAGGACGAAACCGGTTTAGTGAATAAATTTTCTTTTCTAAATCTCTCTGCTTAATTTATACTCACGACGGGTCACATATAATGGGAATGGTGTTTAAATCAAGAACGCAAACTAGATTTTTATAATTTTAATCACTGACCGTGCAATAAATAATCGTTTATTTATATAATTGTTCAATTCAAACCAACTTCCCCGTCTGAATTAAAGACTAACCTACATACATTAATTATTATACACCATGAAATTGTGAGGCGTACGGTAGGGTGGCTCATTGGTGAAAATCAGTCTTCGAGTCATAAATGTTTACTTTCGATCCCTGTCCGCGCAAATTCTAGACAATAATTGGAGAGATTCTTATAAGGAAGAAAACGGTATACTGGATGAATTGCCTTTTCTTCGTTACACAGTGCTTAGTTTAGACAGCCAAATGTACGTACATATTATGGGACTGGTATTTATATCAAGATGGCAAACGGGATTTAAATAATTATTATTACTACCTGCGCAACCAATGGTCGTTTAATTTTTAGTTAATATGTGAGACGTAGTTGTTATGGGGTAAGTTTGAAAACGGCTTTCTCATTGTGGGCTACTTCGTTTGTAAATGTTTTGTTGCGCGTATATTATCTTGCGTATCGCGGCTTACATTAGTTTTATCTGGTCTCTAAGGCATTAACGCAGAATGTGCAATTTTCAGTATTGATCGCTCATCTTATGCCATTTCTGCTCCTATTAGTGATGATGTTCGCAAAGTAATTTTTACTTTATTTATTGCCTTTCTGATCTTATGCTTGCTGATGTTGATTAAAAGGGTAGTTGGGCTCGCCTGGGTTTTAGCCATGCTCTTACTTTGATTCGTTGCCAGTTGAGATAAATATCATGTTAGCAGAACATCTGATCATGTTTGAATGAATTTATTAATAGGTGCACAATACCTCATACACAATTGCATATTTATTAGTTCGCCGCTACAAAAATGTATAACGATAGGATATTTAATTGAATAATATCACGATAAAGGCTAAATTTGTTGACTGATTTGGATGGAGACTTGAATGCAAGAATTTTATGGATTAAAATATGGAAATCAGTTTTATACTTAAATAGTACGGTATCTTGATTCCCAAGGTGTTGGTACAATTTACAGGCTCTGTATATATTATATATAGTAAGTTGGCTTTGAAACCGCATTGTCGTAAACTATCTATGAAGTTATTTCCTTTACTGCTTGCATACAAATTCGTATAGGAAATTTTATCGTGTAACCTTTCCACATTTTTTGACCAAATATGCAGTAGGTATAGGGCATAGTATCAGCTCCCATTAATGACTCGCCAGTTAGTACGAGTCAAACGTATAAATAAGATAATACCCTCCATTCATGCTAATTCTATCCAATCCTGTTTGTCCTATTTGTTGGTTGCTAGTTGGTTGCTAGGTATGCGATATAACACGTTCTTGTATCGAATTTGTAAAGACTGCCACGGCTTCAGCACATCAATCTCACTCAGTTGAAACGTATTTCTTCTACTTATTGCGGCAATAGCCTCGTGTTATTTGTACGCGCATCAATCATTATGTGGAACGGCTATCGACTCAGCGGTTTTGTTACCACTCCTGAGACGGCAAGTCTTTGTTAACTCATGACAAGTGTAAGTTGCATTATCGAGCTCATTATAAGTTTAATGAGCTCCTTGTTTCCTAGTCATTCTGCTCTTGATGTTTGTTAGTTGGACAAAATGTCTGAAGCGCTTAATGTTGTATTTTTCAGGGTTAGTCCTTGAGAAGAGTCACGAAGAAATAACTCTATTTAGGTCTGAATTGAATGTCAAGAGTATTACTCCTTAGACAAGCTAGAATTAAGAAGTAGAACGAGTTTTCGAATAATGAAGGCATCAGCCAAACTCCAGCAATAAATAATAAAATATGATCAGCATGCAAATTTTTTCTATTATAGGGGCGCGAATTATACCAGCGGAATGATATGTATAAAAGTACTAAATAAAGAAAGATGAGCCAAGTTAATATATTGCTACTCAATCTTTATTATTAGAACTCGTTTCATTGTTTACTAAACACATGAATGACATAAACGAAATTTCTTCTATGTTTTTATTAATTGGTATTTCGATTGACACGTCAGTCGTCTTTTTCAAAATAAATGCTTCTTATTTTATCCGCTCCCCCATTTCTACACTACCAACTAACACAAATTCAACATAAGAACTCATTTATAAATTATTTTGTTCACGTATATGTCTAGCAAAGTAAATCACAATTTCTCTATTTTTAGCTTGTATCCCCATATTTTTAACCAAATAATACACACACACACACAAATACACAAAATATAGCCTCTATACACACGTGGCGGAAATTAAATTGGTTGATAGATTGGCTAAATAAAATTCGACATATATAGAGTTTCTATTGTAAGCATGCAATGAAAAATCTATGTTGACCTTTTCGGGGTAAGTTTGCAGGTGGATTTTGGAAAAAATAAGTCGACTGCAACTTATGCAATCATAATTATAGACGTTTTATTGCCTCTTCATTATTATATATAGGGTGAATGGACACTAGTTAATAATCTACTACGCGAACATTCCCAGCAGGCTTCATTACTTAATTAGATATGTGCTTATCTACAAAATGTGGAGAGGATAAATATTAATAGTGAAACTGTTACGTACAGTATACAACGAAGACTTTAAACAGACAGGAGATAATTACTCATTACCCTATTGCTTAAAGTCCTAAATAACCCTGTTGCCCATTTCATGTGGTGATAATTGTTGAACTAAAATAAGTTTCAGTGAAAATGCTACAACTTTCATTAACTACCTTGCTAATTAATTCTGTTCATTTTAATTGTTAATGGTTGCAAAGTAATTTGTGGCAGAATGAAAGCACAAATAATATTTAAACCTTAAGAACGAAGAGAAGCACTAAATTTAGTTGACAAAGTTTGTTAATATTAGCCTTGATTCGACAGGTGTTTTTTAGAGTATTGATAATTATTTATAAAATTTTTAAGTCTTTTGCTTACTTTCTATTTCAGCTGATCAGCATTTAAGATGCATTCATCATATGTAGTGCAGTTCTTAAACTTGTTTCTTTCACCACTTGATAAACGATTTATTTCCAATTGGAATGAGTTGATTTCCAAAAGCGAACGTTATAAGTCGAGACTCAGAGAAAATTCTTGAGTCAGTGTTATATGGCACTTCAATAAACTTATAATTTTTAAACTGATTGTTTTCTCATATTGAAGCGCTTCCTTAGAGAGAGACCGCAAGCATTCTGGGTCACATTTGTTTAATTGGCAATCTGAATATTCTACGTCGAACTTCAGTAAACATCACGCTAAATTTGACGGAAAAACCGTCTGTTAAATAGAATGATGCGTTGATTACTTCGGCGGTCTTGATCAAAGCCTAATGCAGATCTCAAATTTTAATTTTAGAGCCAAAAATTAAATAGCAACATCCTGTATTTTTCTATGCTCATCCTCGAAAATATAATAAATTCCGCGCGGCCGATGATTATTTACTTGGATAGCTTACATAAACATGGTTTCAGCTGCAGCAATTTCATGCTCATGGCTGCATGGAAATTGGGCAACGGACAATTCCAGTCAAATTAAACGTAAACGAGACAACTAGGATTGAGAGCCTCATATTTGATTTGACATACCTTTCATATGCTAATATATTCACTGGCTTCATTATTCAATTTGCCGTCGAGCTCTGATGATAACCATGGAAGGTCGAAACGCGTCGGTACGTACAATTGGTGGCAGACTGCTTTGACTAGATAAAATCCAGATTGCTGCTTATCTCAAGTTCAAAAACTAATATTTAAACAACCGTGATTGTTTAATTGCACAATGTTGTGTACGTGTGTAGCTCGTGTATAAAACGATTGTGAACTCCTGCATTTGTTTAAGCGAGTAAATTGCGAAAAAATAAATTTTTGCTGTGCCAAATTTCAAACATTATGTGACCCGAAAAAATTTAGCTTTGTCCACGAACGTGGTTTTACATGAAGCTGCATATACCTAACAACTAAGAGCAATGCGGATCATAGAACATTTATCATGCGCTCCGTCAGAAGCCCAATTTTTGTCTGGATGTTCGTTGGTCCATCTCAATGCCTTACATATTTTTGCGTCGACATAACCAAAAAGCTTCAACCAAAGTGAATTACATGAATTTGGATGACTCATATTGCCCTAAGTTGTTAAGTTTATGCGGCTTCACGTAGAATCGTTTTCGCATGTAAACTTAAGAGATTTATAGCTGGTCTTAGCTTTGCAAGGCAGCTTTAGCCGCCTTTTATTATACTGTTCGTACAAAATAAAAAATTGTGTTATACATTTATTATTTTGCTTTTTAAACAAGATCTGCTTCATATTTATTTGTTTCAGGAGAGAAAGACAAAACATTGACTGATCTTACCGCTCGAGAGGTAGCTAGAGTTCTCTTTCCAAAGATCGCTGGTCCATTGCAAAAGTATCTTAAATTAACACGTATGCAATCTTGGCATCCGCCTGATACAATAATGCAACGGCTTGCCTTGTTTACTTCATACGGCATGTCGCCAGAAAGCTTCCTTTCCATCTACTTCTCGGGGACAAGCAACACCAACAGTCTTTACTCTAATGGATTTACAACGCTTGCTTCACCAGACGGCGTTGTTTTCGGCCAGCCTTCGGCACCATCTATTGTGATGAATTCGCCGTTTGTTTTTGCTGCCTGGTCAAGCTTAGCAGCAGAAAAATCATCAATAACCAACAAAAACACTGTTCAACCACGCAACCAACGGTCAATTTTTGACGAAGAACGTGGCTCTTTGGCCCGTATACCAAAATTGCCTGAGGATCATCAGAATTTCACTAACAAAAGATGTTGCGGACGTTATGGCGACAGTTCGCCTTTAACAGCAGAACATTTTGCAAAACTAACAAGGCCTTTTGAAACTTGGGTCCTGAAAAATGGTGGAAAGTCATCAGCTAATTTAATTGGACCAGGTACCTGCTTCGAGTTGAGGCGTGGCAATGTACAACTTTTGTGCATGGTCAATGAAATGCCACTGTTGCATTTTAAGGAGGTATCAAAGCCGACAGTGGGAAACCAACTAAATAATAAAACAAATGAATTTAACGTGAAAATATGATTCTAAAATGACCAGTTAGTGATAAAAAAAAGCGCTGCAAATATTTCTAAATGAAATTTTTACTAGTTTAAAATAATCAATGAGTAACAATAAACCTAGGTAAGCGATTACGCGTATCCAGCTGAAATGTTGCTTTTAACCACACGTTAAATTCAAGAGTATAATTGGCGCTGTATCTTTTAGTTCTCTATATGAGATCGATACCTTAAAGGTGGTGTACAATATTTTGTCTTTTATCCTTAAATCAGCACAAACAATTTTATATAATACCTTGACTTGAGTCAGTGTATATATTTCTGTCTAAGTATTTATAAATATTTATTAGGTTTATTTATAATTGACCATTAAATATTTTAAATTTAATTAAGTTTATATAAATTTACTAAAACTTAGTAAACGTTTGTGATCTATAAGTGTATTTCAAATTTTTTAATATTTACTTATGTACAGCTACGATTTTCTACCTCTAGCAGAATGCTCCCAATCTATATAAGCGCGTAAATTTTATTTTTTATCTCCATTTTATTTGAGACAGCTAAAAATTAAATAATCTTGCTCTTTCAAAAATTTCAAAATTTGGCATTTAAATAATTATCTCTTTATGGCTGCTCTATTTAACAGCCACACTTTCTGTTACATTTGTATTCGCTACATTTTTGGACAGATTCAAGCTAAATATGACACGTTTGGATATGAAACGCATTTAAAATTATTAATAAGCACTAATTGTAAGAAATGTAATTTTTAAACTTTATTAGAATGAAAAGTAAACGCCATGCTGGAGAATTATGAGTAGCTACTTATCTTTGATATGTTCAAGTGAGTACTTGGTATATTCGCGAACTTTTTCATGATAAAGTTTTCAACTGAGAGAAAAAAGCTCTAATCCAAACCGAAATTGATGTTTGCTTAACTGAACTGTACCATTGACAAAAAGTGAACGATTGGTGTTTATTTTAAAACAAAATCTCATTTTATCCGATTTTCACAATAAAATATAGACAAAAACCTATTTTCCGGCATACCGAACTCTAGTAATGCATGGTGTCATGTGGTTAGACAATCAAAACATTTCTATTGAGACACACTAGGATAAGTAATAGGGGCTTGGGCCTTACTTTGTTTACTTTCATAATAACATTGCTCATTTCATAGAAGGCAGCCTCGTCAGTCGCCCTCTAGCAGATCTTGCCCAGGTGCTCTGAAGCGTTTGTACGTTGGCATGAAATATGATGGCAATTATCAGCTCTTTAGCGTCGCAAGACAGCAAAACGCAGTCGACATTCAAACATTTTCTAGAGAGCCACACTAGGATAAGTAAAATGGGCTTGGAACCTACTCTATGTACTTTCACGATAACATTGTTCACTCCATAGAAGACAGCCTCGTCAGTCGCCTTCCTGCCCGGTCGCTCTAATGCACTTGCACGTTGGTGTGAAATGGGATGGAAATTATCAACTTCATCGAATGCGGAATCATAATCTTGATTAAAAAGAAGAATACTTGTTGCTCTTTAGCGCGGGAAAGACATAGCATAAGGCTGTCGACACAACTGTTTAGGACGCGGCAATTGTTAGACCATAAATTTGTATGGTCCAAGGCCCCCGAAAATACGCAACACATATTTTATCACAAATCAACTTACCAGTTATTCATTGTTGGAGATGGGGTTGTTACTATCAGTTTTAGACACTTGAGCTACTTTAAATTTGTCTACCTTTTTAGTATATCATTCAGGTCCACATGTTAATAGTATGAGTTTATTTAGATTTCCATCATTCTATCCAATTAGATTATTTGCCGAGACTGTGACCGGAGATGGAATAGAACCGCCAAAAAGGAACGTTTTAAGATAAGGTTACGTTTATAGACAAATATACACGTATGCTGACGATATCTTGTCTATAATAATGCCAATAGATTTAATGCTATGAAGGAGTACAATTAGGTTTCGATATTCACTTTCTTATTTTTGAAAAACACGCATAATTTTGTACAAATTATTTTTAAAAGCCTTTTTAGTGTATCGATTTTTCTTGAAACGGGAATTTAAAATTCATTTTTTAATTCTAAATTAACAATTGAACAATTATATTTTGACAAGAACATTGCCTAATTTGGCCTAATGAATTGAAAGATCGTTGATATTTCGCAGTGTGCACATTAAGTTATCCTATTTTTCAAATTAAATCAATTTAATAGGCCATGATTTGAAACTTATTGTATGACTGCTAAATAGTAGTAGTAATGATATACATTAAACCTCGAACCATTATAGACAAGCTTGGTGTTCGGGCACCTAATAGTAAAGATTTCGGCTCGGCAACAAATATATAACAACTGTAATTTTGTGTTCAGATTTGGAATGCGCGTTGGTCCAAGGCTTCCTCTAAATCATGGTTACTAAAAGCGACATTTCTAATATCGAATATATCAAAATGTGGAGTTTCGATATTTTTTCATGATTTGTATCAGTTGAATAATTTCCTTTTCTAAATTATGCAATGCGTAGTTTATACTGAAAAATGTTTGGTGCTTATATCAAGATCACATCCTTGAGTTAAATAATAATTTGTTGTACGATCCGAACAATCCGCGGCTATATGCGTCTATTTGGTTTAGTAATTCGGTGATTCTATACCCAAAATATACTCCACCTATGGCTTTAAATGGTAAGCAAAGAAAATGTTACCTATTTATAACAAAATATTAAGCTATGTCAGAAACAATTTGCTTTCTAAAAAGCGTGCATTTATTTCCGTATTTTTAATATAGTTGTATTCCGATATTTACACCGCAAAATATTGCTTATTACTAACAAATATTCCCGTATCAATGTTTCATATTTGAACGACTTTTTTGTCCTAGCAGCTAAGAACATACTAACTTGCGCCCAAAATTTATCTTAAACGAATTTTATCATTTGTTTTCCCAGAAATCTCTATATGCTGCAGTTTTTTCTCTTTAATTTTGTTTGCTACTTGCGTAATTTGTAATCAGAAAACTTTACAATTGGTTAATTAAACAAATTGTACTAAAACACCATTGTTGCTTACTTTCTCGTTTGAGGGCATCAAACTTAATCGAATTTAACTGCGTGTCCTTGTTTCTGAGTTTCATTTGTTTAGAACACAATTCTCATGGAATTAAATTTTTAAAGGATATTCGAAAGCCTTTTTTAATTGTAGCAACTAGTTAACACAATGATCTGCCTGTAAAAACTTGCAAATATTTCTTAGTATATGGCAGTAAATGACCGATTTGTGGTATACCTATAGACGTCTGAGTGCAATGATTATATAATAATTAAGATCTCGAAACATACCTATGATAAAATAGATTGTTGCATAAATTTGGAAATTAGAACTGATAAAGCAATTAAAAAATAATTGATTGCGCAGGTGGTAACAATTTTTTAAATCAAATTTGTGAGCTTGAAGTAGACACCAATGCCGTTGTATATAACCAGTCGTCAAACAACATAGCAAAACAATTTAACAATAATTTATTGCGCGGATGGTGGTAACAATTCTTTAAATCAAGTTTGAGAGTTTGAAGTAAACACAAATCCCATTGTATTTAACCAATCGTCGGACAACATAGCACATCTACGACCAGTCGCACGCACTGACGCGTTTCGACCTTCCATGATCATCTTCAGAGTACGACGACAAACTGACTATCAAGGATCAAACCGCATTACATATATATAGAAATCAAAGTTAGATATGCGGTTCTCACGTCTAGCAGCCTCGCATACATTGAATCTGACTGGAAATGTTTGCTGCACAATTTATATGAAGTCACAAATATTAACTGGTTGCAGCTTTCGCCACGTATACATATATAGGCAATACAATTTAACAATAATTCATTGCCCGGGTGGTGGTAACAATTCTTTAAATCTAGTTTTGCAGCTTGAAATAAACACCAATCCCATTGGATTTAACCAGTCGTCGAACAACATAGCAAAACTACCGCCAGTCGCACGCACTGACGCGTTTCGACCTTCCATGATCATCATCGTAGTACAACGGCAAACTGATTATCGAGGTGATAGCCGTACATCTAACTTTGATTTCAATGTATATTTAATGCTGTTTGATCCTCGATAGTTAATTTTCCATCGTTCTCTGATGATGAGCATGGAAGGTCGAAATACGTCAGTGCGTGCGTCTGACGATAGTTTTGCTATGTTGTCCGACGACTGGTTAAATACAATGGGATTGATGTTTACTTCAAGCTCGCTAACTTAGCAAAATTACATCAAGTCGCACGCATTGACGCGTTTCGACCTTCCATGATCATCATCTGTGATAAAGCAATTTGCCTTGTAAAAATTGGCTAAGATAAATCTAATTAAGTAGCCGGAATCACTGTAGCGGTAAATTTGCAACTTCTTTTCTAAATCCGAGACTATTTGAGACCATACGAATTTCGTGAGGTGATTGATATGACTAACTGCGCGAGGAGTTTAAGTAGACCTAACATATGCTTTAGTTTATTTATTAAATTTAAAATAAGCTCATTATGGTTTATTTTTTCATTAATGCAGTAAAGTCAATTTTAGATCATTTCGGATGTTTATAAAACACAATTTTATTTTAGATACCGTTTGAGGTTGAGAACTAATATATATATATATATATATATATATATATATATATATATATATATATATATATATATATGTATATATATACAATAATGTATTAGGTATTGCGCACCTTGTGACAAATTAGTACAGTTGTGACCAGAAATATAAACCAAAGACAATTTGATCGGAACGTTTAATCCCGTTCACAGTCGTTTCGAGCTTACTGGCAACTCATTAGTATGAGTCAGTATTACGCCCTCTACCCACTTTATAATTGGGTACTGTCCTATTTCCCCACATTCCTCAGTCAAATATATAGTGAGTAAAGTGCTTAATACCGGCTCCTACTGACGAGTTGCCAGTAAGCACGAAACGAATGTGTACGAGATTATAATCTCCGTTCATGCTGCCTTTCTTTTATTCTTCTGGTCATAATTGAACTAGTTTCTTACTAGGTGTGCAACACCTAAAACCCATGTTTATTATATTTTCAAACGATTTATTAATACTGTAAGCTAAAGATAAACGTGGAATATATAGCCTACTTACAGAGCTTCCATAAATAAATTGCTATCAAGGCGACATTTAATTCATTTCAACAGATATTGAAGAGACATTTATTGTTTTTCACGATTTATGTTTAGCCCATTCATTCAATTGTATCGCCTTTTTAACAGCGTAATAAATTTGACTAAAGAATTTTAAATATACGTTTGTCCTAATTGTTTGGTGTATATGATCCTCTACCATTGCTCAAAGATATTGCTGTCACAAAGAATGGCTCTATTTCTGATCTAGTTCAAAATAAATATTTGCTACGTAATACATTTTTCTCTGGAAGCTCTGAGACCTAGAAAATAGAAACATTCCGCATGCTACCCGGATTTTCAAGAAACGGACCCTAGTTTAACAATACACGACGTCTGAAAATTTCATGGACTTCTGTCAAAACTAATAGTTTCAAAATTAATTCAAGAGCATGTGTGCAAGTTTAACTATGGAAGCTTTGAACAACTGTCGATAATAGCAAGTGAAATTGCGTTGAAGTTTGTCCAAAAATGCATCCTCACCTTTATTGCTACTTTTTAGACCCAGATCTAATTATCTTACATTTCGCCGAAAAATCAATGATTTGTTTTCTTTTTCTTTTTATTTATCTCAACACTTTTGGTGGTTCTACTACTTTCAATTTGTGATATTGTCGCTAAAAAATGTTTCCATTATTAAAACAAATGTTTTAACAACGAAGGTTTTTACAGCATACAATTAAAGTTGAATACATACTAATAGGTTTTTATATTTTTCACTGTAATTGATAGGTTTACATGAAATTTAGCTGAATATGTATTTCGATGTGTATCTATGCTACCAGAATAGCATATGGCAAATAGGTCTGGAATAGTGTTCTTTTAAGTTAAAGGCCTATTAAGTTTAATTTGAACTAACTTGCTACATCCCAATCAAACCTTGTCCTATTTGAAAGACAGCTTGATTATTCTCCAAAATGAATTGCTTCAAAAGTCTAAAATTGTATTCAACTTCTATTTGGTTAAAATTAATGATTATAGTTTCTTTAGAATATAGAAACATTCAAAGTCTTGGCTAGGGTTTTGCCTATTATTCAATTTCGCGTGGATGCTCTACTAATAGAAACTGAGGAATTTGTTGGCAAAGAAATTTTAATGAGTACTGTTAATTTAAATGATTGGAAATTGAAAGACAATCTCTATAAGTCAATTTCGTTGGCTAGTTTATAATCTTCAAACCACTCTGCATTCTAAACTAAATATATTTTTTTAAATATTTGATTTAAAATTTGTAAATGAAATAATCCAGTATGATTGGCCGGTTATTTGTCACTATCGACCGGGGGATTGTGCGTTTGTTGATGACTAATATTTAAATCACCTTCACTTAATTAAATTAAACATCAATCCCATATTGCATAATCAACTACCTGCAACACGTACCCAGGTGGATCGAACTAACATGATCATTTTGAGAGCATGGCGAATAACTAAATAACGGATATGACGTCTCGCTGAATATATCCTTTCGAAAAGATAAGTACGACTCTCATAGGCAATAGTCTCTCATGCTTTGCAATTGTTCGGAAGGTCGAAACAGACCAGTTAAGATCATTAATAGAGATGTTACTAAAGTGCGACTTTTTAAACAGAGATTTGTGTTTTTAGGAATTCCATCTTTGTAATTTAAATAATAGCTATTTAACTTGCATAGCAACGACAAATGAAAGGATTTATAAATCCAGAAATAAAACAGAGTTACACATAGCGGAATCGTTCAGTTGCAATACCCTTTCTCCGCAACAATCTTTGCTGACGTATTTTATGCATGAACTGATTAAAATCTGGTAAATTTTTTGTGTATTTGAGAGCTTCTACATGTGCGTTGTCGCTTTTAGGTGATTGGTGTTTACTGTAAAATAAAATATAATTTGATTCTTTACACTTTTTCAGAATTACTTTATAATTCACCAAATATTGCTATCAATTTGACGTCTAGCGTCAGAAAGTATTAAATTCTACTAAGTATTAAACGCCCTCGACGGGAAACTAAATTAAAAAGTAGGTATGCACATCACAGGTGAGACAGTCATTATTTTTCGCCAAATTTCTACACGATTGCCATATTAGGGTGTTCTACAAAGCAGTAAACGAAAACTAGCTACACATAGCGGAAGCTTTCATTTGCCCTATCTTTAATCTGCAGTCATACTAATAAAAGACCTTTATAAATGTAATGAACGCAAACTAAAGAATTGAGTGAGGCTGTGTGGGTGTTTTCCTTGGAATGTGCGCTTCCCGCTTCACGATTTTGTTGTACAATTTATGCAATTAATCGGGCTTATACCCTTGATTTTCAAAACTTTGCTATATGAAGTACCACATATTGCAGTCGTGTGGAGATGGCGCGAAAAACAACATTTTCTAAATCCGCTGTATTTATACTTTTATAATATTTTTTTGCTCCAGCGCACGTTTTATTTCTCTGCTCAATTTACAAACAAAGTCAAAAAGCTAAACCAAATATTCTAAAATTTAACGATTTTTGCAAGATGTTTTTACCAATAAGAGTATGCTTTAGTAAAAATGTATTTTCACAATTAATTTGATATTTTTACAAATGTTTCGAAATTTACCTAGGCATTTTGTAATCGTATTGCAAGCTGAGTTTGTTGTAAATCAGATACGTGGATGTCGAAACCATAAGTGAGTTTAAGGGCTATTTGTTGCTCAATATTTAGGTTTTGCTGTCGGCGAAGCAGTGAAATGAGTCAATAGGCAAAAGGCCGAATAACAAATAGAGGCTAATACTGATTGTTATATTCTATCCTAATTAAAGCTATTACAATTCTAAGCTAAATATAAAATTTTTAATTTTTTTACTGCTTATTTGGCCAAAATCTATTAATTGGAAAATTTAATTTCCAATAATACAAGTGCGATAAATTAATTTCTATGTTCTATTCAATTGGAGTGGAACTATTATTTAAAATACTACTCAACGAGACAAAGAAGGCTGACTTGAAATTTAAATGTAATTCGTATCATGATTCGGTATAATTACATAATATTTTGTAATGCACAAGTATGCATTTATGACAATTAAGGTATAATGGTGCTTTATCTCGATATGTGAAATTTATAACTTTTACTGTAATCGAGTTTGCGATCTTAGTCTACACACTTGAATCTTTAATGTATATACATTTTTCGGTATAAACTAAGAATTGTATAGTTTGGGCAAAGGAATTTATCCAGTTGACCGGTTTCGTCCTTATTGGGAACTTTCGTATTGTCCGTGGAAAATTCTGGAAAGTACGTGATGAGTTCCAAACAGGGAATAGATGAATAGAATAGATGAATGAAAAGATGAATTTCCTTTACCAAACTATACAATTCTTAGTTTTTACCAACAAATGTATGTACAAAAATGATCAGGTGTTTAGATCAAGATCGCAACCTTGATTATAGTAATTGTTATCACCACCCGCGCAACCAATGTTCATTTAGTTTTATAACTTGCTATAGTAATTAAAACTATTGAGAACTGAAAATTTTCCCGTAAAAATTAACAAGACAAATTTTTCAGATCTCCAAATATCATAATACGTTCTGTCAACGGATAGCTATCAGTTATTAAAAAAAAATTTAATCCCTTTTATAAGATTAGGAAGAAGACTGTTTTATAAAGAAAGTGCAGCTGTAGAATTAATTTTAACAGAAAAAACATATAAAACTTTGTACGCAAAAATGCTCTGATTAATCAAGTTTTTGGGTTTCGGATAGACATTAATTCTTATTTCCATCAAGATTGTGAGCTTGATATAAACGCCAACCCCATTATGTATATGTGCATGTCAAAATGAACTGATCATAGTATAAATTAGCAAGGCAATTCGTATAGTAGATCAGTTTAGTCCTTATTGGGAACTCGAAAATTGCTGTCCAGAATTTTGCCGGAGGCTATGTTTGAACCGAAGCACAATTACTTCGGATTCGGTAAAATTGTCTACTGGACTGCCCTATCGAAAAATACATACATTTTTATGCACACTAACTTATGTTTTTGGTCAGATTTCTTTCACGTGGAGCTCATAGAGCACGAAACCGGTCTACTGGATAAACTGCCTTTGTTACCTTATAAAATACTTAGTCTATAATGATGAATGTATATAAAATGTGATTAGTGATTATACAAATCTCACAAACTCGATTTAATTAAATGTGATGCCCACCCTCCAATAAATGGTTGTTTAGTTATTCATTATTTTATTTGGCATCATCTCCTCTTGTAATAATAGGCTTCATTAATTAGGTACGGTCTACTCAGCGTTGCCAACGATGAAAAATATGGGGCTGTTGGTCAGAACTTAAAAACTTTATTCACATTATTAAGCAGAATATAATGTACAAATACATGAGCACACCAAACTCCACTCACTTGAAAAGCACGTACTCCATCGAAATTGGGATTTAATTTAGTCCTTTGATTAGGCAACTTAAAAAGGGTCAGAATAAAATAAAACAATTTACAGCTAATATCATGCTTATGGAAAGTTTATTCAAGTTTAATTATCAATATCTGTGCATGGAAATCTTCTATTTAATATGTAATTAATAGACTGTCTATTAATGAGACAAATAATTGTTTAAATAATATATTCAATATAACAATAGATTATTAAATCATCAATAAGAGGCACAGGATCTAAAACCTTCCTTGACTTAATTAATCTTTGCAACGATGTTAGCTTTTTCGTCGTATTGGACGTATGAACAACGTTAAAAACATGAAGTTAGGAAATATTTTTCTATCAGTTCTCCACATGTGTAGTATTACCTATCATGAATGTGGTATCAGAACGAGTTTAAGCGAAGAAGTGTGGAAAGCTTCTTTATTGTCTTTTAGACTTAACCCGAGAAGTCCCGATGCATATTATTAAGACGATAGATGAACACTTATCCCAATATAACAATAATTGATTGCGCGGGTGGTGGTAAAAATTCTTTGCGAGCTTGAAGTAAACACCAATCCCATTGTATTTAACCAGTCGTCGAACAACATAACAAAACTACCGCCCACCGCAACACGCAGCGCATTCGACCTTCCTTGATCATCGTAGAGTACGACGGCAAACTGACTATCGAGGAATCAAACCGCATTGAATATGTATGGAAATTAAATTTAGATATACGGCTCTCACCTCTAGCAGTCGCATACATTGAACTTGACTGTAATGTCGTCTTCACAATTTCTATACTCACGAGCAGTAACTGTTTACGGCACGACACACACACATATATATATATATATATATATATATATATATATATACGCAATAAAATTTAACATTTCTATTAAACCATGCATATGCTTTCAACATTTAAATGCAATTTCATACCTTGTTTTCACAAATAAAATACGTCTTCTTTACACAAGAAACACAAAGTGTTCACTGGAATGTAAATGGCATAAATGACAAAATATAATTTTATCAATAATTTATTAATATTAGTATTCTCTAGTTGGCCGTATCTGTGACCAAAAATAAAGACAATTTTTGAGCCACATATATAACAGTTCATTGAACCGACGATCTATTGTAAGGCAATGCAGCTTTTCATATAATAAATTTCCAATTCTTTTAAATTAATTCTTAAAATGCAGTTTAATTATCTGAGATAAACATTAATCCAATTTTTATGACAATTAGTATCAAAATAGCAGAACTGCCGTCAGTCCTACGTGCCGATGCGTTTCGCTTTCTATGATAATGAACAATCCACGACGGTAAGTTGCCTACCAAGGACCAATTTTCAATGCACACATAACGTTTAAGCATATGAATGTTCACTTCAATACCACTTCTCCATGTAGCGTGGTGTCTGTTCTATAAAGACAGATTGGGGATGGTTATTTGTAACTATAGTTTTAAACGTATATGATATATACTCCCCCTAAAAGAAAGGTTAACAAAGAAATATTATGTCTACAACTGAAATTGTTTGCAGTGTGCGACAGGTTGGTACAGTGGTTAGAGCAACAGATTTCAAACCAGACCTCTCCAGGCTCGAGCCCGTTCCGTGGCAAGTTGTTGACTATACGTGATGTGTTCCCAATTTAGGACGAAACCGGTCCTTACTATACAATACTCAGTTTATTCTGACAAATGTATGTACACAATAGGTCAGGTGTTCATATCAAGATCGCAACCTTAATAAAATTAATTGTTGTTACTGCTCGCTCAACCAAATATTTAAAGGAGTAAAAAATTTAAATATGCGACTCTCATTTCTGGTCCACCTGCATGTATTGCACTTGGCTGAAAATGTCGGCAGCAAAGTTACTATTCAGTTACGAACTTAACGTTTGTGCATTTCTCGCCAAAGGTATGTAAGTTATACAATAATACATTCAATGACTGTGAGAGTGGTAATAACATTTATTTAAATAAAATTTGCAAACTTGATCGCCCGTGCTCATATCTTTCTAGATACTGTGATCATCCTCGGAGCACGAGTGCATAACATGCATGATCGTACACTTGTTCGAGAACGCATTCAAGTTTGAATTATCCGTTTTATCGCATCTTTGGGAAATAATTGACGTTTTGTACAGAAAGTAGAGATAATCATGCCATTTTAACTTCCGGTATTTTTTCACATACATTTTGAAGGATGTCAAACTGGCGTATGCTTTTCATTCAAGAATGCCAATTTTGACAAATATTACCTTATTTTGAATATTTGGTAATTATAAAATTATTTTCTAATATTATTCATCTTGCCAATTTACCTACCACATAGTCTAAAAATGCTCTATTGATTTCTGGGTGATTCTAATGATTGTTTATTTTATTGCTTTTTAATGGTACAATTTGCGCTGCAGTTTAAATCAGGTAGCACCGTCCATAAATTTATGATTGTAGTCTGTTTCCAGTTCATAAATTTCATTTAGAATTTTGTTGAAAACAACCGGGCAATAAATTATTACTTAATTGTAACAATTATACAAACTTAGTGGCAGCAAAAGAAAAGTTTATATTTGAACAGTTGCAGCATTGCTCTGCTGGCATCTCCAGTTACATGTCATGTATGCGCGACTTAGATACGAATGTTGTCCTTTCAACTTCCAATCCGGTGTATGCACACTTTTTTTGGTAATCGTTGGTCAGTCTGATGTCGTGTAATGTTGATATGCGTTTCAATTTGAAACACATCAGTTCGGACAATTTGCGCGTCTAGTCGCAAAATAGTGTTATTTTTAATATCAAGACTTCAAAGATTTAAAAATACATTCTATTGCATCATTTCCTATACGACCAGTATTTGCTTTATCAAATATAATGCATTTAAATGGGCAAAAACTGCACAAATATTATAATCTTGACTATATTAAAAGTGTACAGCCATTAGCGAGTTTTTGATTTACTTCTGATAATATGTAGATTGGTTATACACAAGTCAGTATTTGCAACTTACGGTAGCATTATGTCGTAGGTGTTGCGCGCCTAGTAACAAGTTAGTTCAATTATGACCAGAAGGATAAACCAAAGACGAAATGAACGCAAAGTATAATCTTCTATTTTCCCACATTCCTCAACCAAATATATAGTGAGTAAAGGGCGTAATACCGCCTCCTACTGATGAGTCGCCAGTAAGCACGAAACGAATGTGCACGAGATTATACTTTCCGTTCATGCTGTCTTTGGTTTATCCTTCTAGTCATAATTATAACAATTGCAAACACCTACCTATCTATAATTACAGTTGAATGTTAACTTTGTTCGAGTGGTTACAAATCTGGACTAGCCCGAAAAACCAATTCATATTATTTAGCGTTAATTCAGTTGAATTTGTCAACATTCCTTTGGAAATAAGTAACTTTGGGGAGGCTCAGTCCATTTAGCTCAGTGCTTTGGAATCACTTCTTGAATTAAGGATATACTTGATGTTTAACAATTGTTTAAACCAAAGAAACTGCCACGTAGTAATATAAAGTTAAGTAATGTCAATTTATATTAACCTCATTAAATAAACTGTAATATTTTCTTCGTTATTATTTACAGCAACGTACAGTCAATTTTAAAGCTTATTCTAAAAAATCAGTTTTTCTATTAAAAGAATATCTTGTTGGTTATTTCTGATTCTAAGAGAAAAAACTGTGAAGCAAACGATTGTCGATTACATGAAATTCGCGTTTAAAGCGCATACCAACTGTACCATAGAATGATTAAATGAAATTTGATTGAAAATATGTATAAATCGAGTTTTGTCAAAATGGGCAGTATTGCGTCTGTTTTAGATCACATGTAATGGTATAACATGGCGTGGAAAAAATCAACAGTTTGGATATTATCTAAAAGTTATCCTGATGGTTAATTAACGATAGAAATGGTGCACCTACTTACCGAATGACATAAGATTGGTAATTAGAATTCTAAACTTGACCTACTTCATATATTTAGCGGTGTTTAGGTACACTAGTTTTATCATATTGCAATACCAATAAACATTTTTATGTCTTAACGAATACTGTTTCTATTGAACTTAATATACATATAATTTACCCACACACATTGGTGTGTAATACATACTGTACATATATTTTTGTCAAGTTTGAATGAGATATAAACACCAATCTCCTTTTATTTAAATGGTCACCTGGCGGAGTAAATCTAAAGTTAGATGCACGTACTTCCGCGTTTCAACCTCCCATGATCGTTTTCATAGAAAAACTGAAATCCGACTAAAGCTCAACGCTCACGTAGTCTTGCATAAAATGCATTGGACAGGCATTTTCAGCTGTGAAGTTTTTATGTCATCATGATCACTAAAAAGCCTTTAGTTTTTGTTTAACTTGTGTTTCTTGTAACTAAACAATCATTGATTGCGCGCGTGTTGATAACATAACTTAAATTAAATTCTGCGTGAATGAAATAAATGTAACACTGCTGTTGATGATGAGCATGGAGGATTGAAACGCGTCTGTACATGTGACTGACGGTAGTTTTGCTATGCTGTTCGACGACTGGTGAAATGCAATGTAATTAGTGCTTATTTCAAGCTTGCAAACTTGATTTAAATAATTTTTCAATGATTGTGTAATTCTGCATACCACATCTAAGCGTTTCTTTAATTATAATATTTGTTTTGTGATTGTCGTAGAGATCCAGGAAGTTTTGTCAAATAATAAATTTAAAACTTAATTTTAAACAAATATCATCTTAATTAAAATTTTTTTGAAATAATGATGAATAATATTATTGCGGATCGAAATTTGTTCAGTTCAATATTAGACCAATGGGCGTGGCGTTATTTTAGATTTAGCGATAAAAATCATTTAAATCAGTGTAGCGATCTTGATATGAAAACCATGTACTTTTTTCAGTTCGCGACAAATCATGGACAGTACGTGAAGAAATCCAAATAAGGACGAAACAAGTCTACTGGATGAAATTCCATTTATATATTATACATGGCTTGGTATAAACTCACAAATTTATGTATACAAAGGGAATGGTAAATATATCAAAATGGCAACCTTGATTTAAGGAATTGTTGACACCGCCCGCGTAACCAACGATCGTGTATTTATATAAATGAATCTTTTAGTCGAATGATATGTCATATATGCAGAGGCTAGACGAAACGTTAGCAAAAGAACATTAGTTAGTAGATAACAGAAAATTGTGTGTAACGTGTTGTATCATGGCTACGTTGTTAGAATCTCAATCTCCGAATTGGACGCACCCAGGTTCGAGCCAAGCCCGCCGCAAATTCTGGACATTACGTGACGAGTTCCCAAAAAGACAAACCGATGAACTGATTTATCTGCATTATACAATTATTTGTTCATACTGTCTTATGCTTATAATGGGAACGATGCTTATATTAATATTGCAACATTATTTTAAATAAATAAATTTATAAAGGTTGTTGTATAGGAAAAGTATACTCAATTTTGAAAACTAGATATACATTATTAATCATAAATAGCACAGGCAGATATGAACATTTATTAAATTAAGTTAAAATACTTCATATCAACACCAATCACATTTTGAACAGTCGTAAAAGAGCAAAAGTTCGGTCGCATTCCTTTGATAAATCGTTTTTACATTCCGTGATCATCATTAAAGCATGTCGGATAACAGACTAGCCAGTAGACACCAATCCCATTATATTTAACCAGTCGTCGAACAACATAACAAAACTACCGCCAGCTGAAACGCACTGACGCGTTTCGATCTTCCATGATCATCATCACAGTACGATAGCAAACTGACTATCGAGAATCAGACCACATTGAATATATATGGAAATCAAAGTTATATATGCGGGTTTCACCTCTAGCAGTCTCAAAAACATTGAACTTGACTGGAAATGTCGGTTGCAACATTAACTGTTTGCAGCTTTCGCCACATATACATATATAGGCAATACAATTTAACAATAATTGATTGCGCGGATGGGGGTAACAATTCTTAAAATCAAGTTTGCGAGCTTGAAGTAAACACCAATCCCATTGAATTAAACTAGTCGTCGAACAACATAACAAAACTAGCGCCAGCCGTACCACACTGATAAATGGAAATCAAAGTTAGATATGCGGCTCTCACTTTTGTTATGTTGTTCGACGACTTGTTAAATACACTGGGATTGGTGTTTACTTAAAGCTCGCAAACTTGATTTCAAGAATTGTTACCACCATCCGCGCAATCAATTATTGTTAAATTGTATTGCCAGTAGACATTTGAAAGTTCACATTTTTGCATATCGCTGAAATGCGGCTTAAAAACCCAAAAGCATTTTTATTGACTGAAGTTTTGGCTGCTAAATTTATATGCAGTCTAGTCCCGAATACTTTTGTAGAATTCAGCAAAATTATTTAAGAAATCCTATTTAGCAATCATTAGTTGCGCAGACGTTCTTAGTTATAATTTAGACAAACATTGCGTGCTGCAGATAAACGCAAATAAATTTTTTTCCACGTTTCACAACATTAAAAAATATAAGCTGTCCGTGCTGTCACGTTTCGATTTACTTTGGTTGGCATTTGAGAACTGTAGAAAATTGACAAAGGCTTCAAACTGAAATTTATATTTTTAAATGAAGATATGATATGCGGTCTTGTCCCTAATAATCGTGTATGCACCCATTTAGATTGTTGATTTTTTAAATCATTTATTTAAATCAAGGTTGCGAACTTGATATAAACATCTGTCCCATTTTGTTGATAATGTAGAAAAGGCAATTCATCCAGTAGGCCGGTTTCATTCTCATGTACTGTCCAGAATTTGCCGCAGACACAGCTTGAACCTGCAGACGTCTGCTTCGGAATCTTTGGCTCTAAACATTGAGCCAGCCTGACGCACACCCACTTCGCAGATTTTTTGGTTGGGCATTCAATGTTTTTGCACTCAGGACCGTAATTTTGGGACGCATTTGTTTAATTAATTAAAGTTATTCCACTTAACAATATTAATTGCACGAACCTTGATGATCGTTTATTCTTTATAACTGCATACATGAGACAACCACCAATGACATAAATAAATCGTAAGTCACACATACAGACACTTTTTGACAGTAGTTGTTTATCATAAAGACAGGAAAACAAATATACTGTCCGGATCAATATACAAGCAGTATATAGTAATTCATCGCGGAAATATGACGCCAAATCTATTAGTCTCAGTTAATTGCAGATAGCAGGTTCGTTGTAGGTAGAAGTTGTATGCAGTATCGACAAAATAACCACTTATCCGAGATTTTTTCTATATTACACCAGTATATGAACTAAACATTCATTGCTTGCACGGGTGGTGATAACTACTCTTGAAAATAATTTTGTAAGCTTAAAGTAAGCACCAATCCCATTTTATTTAGCCAGTATAGTCGAACAACATAGCAAAATCAATCGTACATATTTCGATTTGCTCCTCGATAGTCAGTTTGTCGCCGTACGATGTTGATGATCATAGAAGGTCAAAACGCGGCAGTACTTGTGAATAATGGTAGCCTTGCTATATACCGCTCAATTTTTAATAGTTTATATAAATACTTAAAAGACATTGAAATACGACAGTTAACTTTTAACAAAACTAGAGCATATATTTAACCTCTAGAGGCATTGTTGCCTGTGCAAAACCTGTGCAACTTAGATTCAGACTCTGTTGCTGCCATTCTGTACGGATTTTAAACATTTGTGCTCGCCTCTGTGATAAATATAGTTGCGATTTGCCGTGATTAGAATAGCCTTGGTTGTTGACGTAGCGTAATGCAAAGGGAGATGTTTCTAAAATGGCCAGACAAGACATAGTGCCGCTTCAGAATTAAATGCTGTTAATACGGTGGATCGTGAAATGATTGTTGTCCGCATTAAGTTGTTCCATTTGAAATATTTTAATTGTTGAAACATGATTATACGAGGTGACTGGATGCTCTGCTGCTGGTCACTTTCGACTTATTGCTTAGGCAAATTTATTGCCATTATCATGAGAAGACATTTTTGATACGCAGATTGAGGTTTTTGGTGATTGTATTTTTATTGCACTTAAGAACGGCAACAGTAAGATGGTAGGAAATGCATAACACCTAAAAAAAAAAGAATTACACAAAGCAGGACATCAATACGAACATCATCGTCATCATCGTCATCATCATCATCATCATCATCAAAAGGAAGTATGGTAACCGGAAGATAACTGCAACTCTTCTATTGAAATGGAGAAAGCTATTGCAACAGGATGCATGTTCATAGGATCGCCGTCACCTAGCAAAATTTAGAGTTTCAAAAAAATAGATATTAAAGTAAACAGAATACGCGTGAAATGATTGTCAACACCAAAAACAGCAATCATAACATTAAGAAAAACTGCAACATGAAGATCATTTTTAATGGTATAACATATAAATTCATTTTTTAAAAACAACAATGAACACACGAAGTGTTACTATAAGTGGTGGAATCTGCAGGAGCAACATCTTAATAACAAAATTAAAAGCAGCTGCAACACCAAAATCAGTAAATGGATTACATTTCTTAATTTTATTAACACTATTATTTATAGCAAATGTAGTAAGAACAGATAACGATGTTTAAACGAACATTGGTTGCGCGAGCGGTGATAAAAATTACTATAATCAAGGTTGCATACTTTATATAAACACCTGACCCATTAAGTACTTAAATTTTTTTAGTATAAACTAAGAATTGTATAGTGTAGAAAAGGGAATTCATCCAGTTGACCGGTTTCATCCTTATTGGGATCTCATCACGTACTGAACAGAATTTGCCACGGACAGGGCTCGAACCTGGGCACGTCTGCTTCGGAATCTGGTGCTCTAACCACTGAGCCACCCTGCCACATAGTGCACAAATTTTTTAGTAATTTACTGACTAATTTAACTCGGCTTGTTTTTTCTCTTTTTACGTGGAGCTCATATGGCATTCACTTAGACACAAATTTACAACTAACCATTCCCAATCTGTCATTACTGAACAGACACCACATTAGATGCAGAAGTGGTATTGAAATGAACATTTCCATATTTAAACGAACATTGGTTGCGCGGGCGGTGATAGCATTTACTATAATTAAGGTTGAGAATTTGATATAAGCACCTAACCCAAAGCAGATGTGCCCAGGTTCGAGCCATGTCTGCGGCAAATTCTGGCCAGTACGTGATGAGTTCCCAATAAGGACGAAACTGGTCTAGTGAATGTATTGCATTTACTACACTATGCAGTTCTTTGTTTATATCGGCAAATGTATGTACTTAATGGGTCAGGTGCTTATATGAAGTTCACAACCTTGATTATAGTAGATAACGATTTTCACCACATTGGAACAAATACTAACAACAAGGGAAGCATACCTTCATGTAGTTGAACGATTTTCGGTTGCGCGGGTGGTGACACCAATTATTTAAAGAGAATTTTCTTATATAAGCAACATTTTCAATAAATATGTAAATTTTTCAATAAAAACTAATAATTTTGTAGAGGAGAAAAGGAAAATCGTACTGTAGACCAGTTTCGTTCTTATTGGAAAGTCTTTAAGTATTGCCTAGAGTTTTCTGTGGATAGGACTGTAACCTAGGCACGTCTGCTACAAAGTCTGTGATCCTAACCACTAAGCCACCCTGCTGGCGACATATCTTAACTAAAAACCAGTTAAAAACTTCATTAAATCGATTAAAGCGCTATAATCATCATCAATAATGAAAGCTTGCAAGTATATAGCTATGTATTAGGCATGGCATTACTATTAGTAGGTCAATTAATACGAATGTATAAAAAGTAAGCAAGAGCAACAAAAAATTGGGTAAATGATGTTTTATTTACTTTAAGAAGCTTGAGATAAAACCATTTCCATTAAATCTAAACAGTCGCAAATCATAGAAAAACTACCGCCATTTATATTCATTTAAGCGTTTCGAACTTCAGTGATCAACATCAAATCATGACGGAAATCTGACTAACGAGGATCAAACGCCAATGCATATGCAAGAAAAGCGAAATTGTAAATGCAGCCCTCACTTTTAATAGTCTCGCATGTAGTGTATTGGAGTGAAATATCGGCTGCACAATTTCTATAGAGTGACAAACAAAACAAATTTCAAGCTTTCGTGGCATGTATGAAAATATGCAATCAAACGAGCATTGATTGCGCGGGAAGGGATAAAAAACATTCAAATGAAGTTTTAAAGCTTTGAATAAACACCTGTCCTCGTGTAACCACTAGGTTGCACAACATTGTAAAACTATCGTTCGTCAAACGCAGTGATGCATGTATCAATATTAACAAAGTATGGAGAGAAAATTAACACAGATAGAACATGCAAGTGCAATATCGATAACAGAATAATAGCAAAAATGGAATAAAAAATAAGCATAAAAAGAAATTCTCCAAATTTAAAAATAACTATTATTTTCAACTATTATAAAAATAGAAAGTGAAAAGTTCTACAGTACCAATCGAAGTACTAAGAGTAAAATTGGAATACCTTAACTACGAATCCATTGCAGACATTATTAAATCATTGAAAGCGTTGTAATCATCATCAATAACATCATAAAGACAAAATATAATTATGCACAATGCGTTGCGTGTAACATCTTACTACATGCAAGACAAAAAGGATACATACAAGACTGTGTGGACAAAATATTGCATACTATTGAAGAACATGATACGGGCCTACTGCCCAGTAATCTCTGGGAGTAAGCAATACGACTTAAACCCTTCATATTGTTAGTCAACTAATGTAAGAGAAATGTGTAGTTCAATCTGGTTAATGAATGCGTGATAAAGTGATAGTAGTTTGGGCCTTATATAAAGCCATTTTTATTGCGACTTCAAATCTTCAACCCAGTTTACCAATGAAAGGCATATTGGATATTGAATGCAAAGATTCCACGATCCTTAAAACGGAAGGAAAGACTTCGTAAATAACACAGCATGAAGAATATTAGAGATAGATTAGCAGCCATTTAGTCTGCTTGTTAAACAATATCAGTTTTAAGAAATTAACTAAACCGAGAGAAAAAGTCTTGCCATTAGCATTAGCCAGATCAATCACAACAGCATCACAAATCACAAGTGAAGGTTTCCCAAATGTTGATCTTCAAGTTCGTGTTTTAATAGTTTCATTGCCTGCATAAATTAAAATTAGAATGCAGGTTATTTTTTACGTGCCATGTGACTGTCATAAACTTGTAGCTTACGCACAATATGGTTTACATTTTGAATAACTTACCTCTGACTTTTTTGCAATCAATTTTACTTAGGTCGAATTGTCAATTTACTGTTGCGAATCAAAGTTTTGTTTACAGTAGGAAAAATAGCCAGCGACCTGTTGCAGTGCATACACTAATTGAACTGAAATATGAGGATAGATTTCGCCAGCATTGGGAATACTGACAAAAGAGTTAATACATTATGATGTAAATTGGTTAAATTATGGCACTAATTGGACTACTATTACTTACCATTTATTATCATTCTTTGTCAGATAAGTCTATTAATTAGAGCATGTATTCTACAACAATCTCTATTATACAAATTTATTTAAAAAATGCACATCGCCTTTCTGATAATTCACTAGACATCGTTTGGTCAAAACGTTATTAGAAACGACCTTTTTGCCTATTTAATTCTTCTTCGACAGCAAAATTTCTCAGAAAAGAAGATAAATTTAAGCTGGTCCTTTAAACAATTTTTTCATTTTCGATCAATTTATGGTTACCTAGTCGTGAAGAAATATGATTTTCAACTCCATTACGTTACAAGTACTATAATCTAGTTTGTGGTATTAATATAAACACCTGTCTCATTAAGCACATACATTTGTCAGTATAAACTAAGAATTGTATAGTGTAGAATAGGCAAGTCAACCAGTAGACTGGTGTCGTTCTTACTGGGAACTCATCACGCACTAGTCAGATTTTGTCGCGAACAGGGCTCGAACCTTGACACGCCTGCTTTAAAATCTGTTGTTCTAACCACTGAACTCTGCAACAGAGTGATATTGGATTTCTGAAGATGGTACTGGAAATAAAGTAACAAAACCACAATATTGGCCTTACCGGGGACCGTGGCTACACAAACTAAGAATTGTATAATATAGAAAATACCGTTCATTCATCCGACTGGTTTGATCCTAATTATGAACTTTTTAAATACTGTTATGAATTTTGCCGCGGAACTGGCTCGAACCGGGGCACGTCTGACTTTATCCCCAGTGCCACTTTGTCACACACTACACACTATATTCAATTGTATAATAACTTATGTACTTTGTTAGTATCTCCTTCAGCTGGTATATTTGTGGCATCTATTTAAACCTAACGTAACAACTAGCCACCCGCAATCCGTCATTAAATAACAGATACTGCCCACCTGTGGAAATGGTATTAAACTAAAGACTTATAAAAGTAATAAAACATTGATTGCGCAGCTGGTGTTAACATTTATTTTAATCATTATTTCGATATCGTTATAATCACGAATTCCATCATTTATACATCTGGCAATATAAGCCAAACGTTATATTGTAACACGCGGCTCCGCGTTACAACCCAACGATGTTCGAATTTGACAAATACAGTGCTCTTTAAGGTCAAATAATCTAACTCTGTTCTTACACAATATTTCTCTTAACTGTGATTTTAGAAACAATCTCTGTTATTTTCAAGCAGTTTTAATTGAGATTTCTTGAACTGCAATTTTATTTGTAATTAATAGGATTGTTCATTAAATAGACAGAACCGCGCGCGATAGGCATGGAACACTCGGTGGATTATTGTGTCACAGTGGATTTATTTTGCTCAGTTGGATTATTCACATTTAACTATGCCTATCCGAATTTCAGAGAATAATGGATTATTATAATGACTCATCTTGGTGAATACTGTATTAACATTTGCCGTCTAGAGTACGGACAATTTAGTTTGACTATGACTGGTGTTTAAAACATTCATTTGTGTTAAAATTTAAATTTATTGCCCTCTAAAACACGGTCCGTTTTGTTCAAATGTGAATTTTGATTTTGCATTGCAACATTGTGTACAATAAACGTATTATGATTCGACTTAGCCTGCTCACATCACTAATCGGAAAAAGGTCGGAAACTATTCATAAGCACGGATCTCAACAACCGCTACTAAACTAATGTAGGGAATGATAAATCTCGCAAAAGTCTCCTACAAAACAACGAAATGAACTTCTGCATATTCTCGATTTTAAAACAAGAAAGTAGATTATCGTAGATACAGGTGCAGCAGTTACTGTTCTCAAGTGTGCATTCATGGTAAAGTTGACTCTATGTGTTCTATTCGCAACAGCTACGGAGGAGCCCATTCCCGCTTATGGTTGCCAGTATCACTATCTTAACCTAGGTTTACGAGAGGAATTTTATCGCAACTTCATAATCGCAAATGTCTTTCACTATATAATAGGTCATAATTTTTCTGTTAAAATATCGGCTCAATATTTATTCTGCTAATAAAGAGATCATTCATCACTCCACTGAACATAAGAAAAATTTGTGGAGGCTTTCCTCTAAAAGTTTGGAGTTACAGATCATCCAGCTACATCTAGTGAATCATTCGACTGAAACATTAGCAGCTCTTTGAGAGCACAAGTCGTTCGATCTTAGTAATTCAGAGTCACGTGTCTCAAACACAAGGCATAATATCATTACAACAGGAAAATCTATCTCACTTAAAAAGAGACCGTTACCCCCAGCTAAACTGAAAGCTTTCAAAGAAAAGTTTTTAAGACTATAGGATGAGTGTGTCATCAGACCATCATAAAGTTCATGAGAGTCACAATTATACTTGATTTCTAAATCAAACGGACCATAGAGTGCCTGTGGAGTTTATCGCAGTCAATTCTGTGACCAAATCGGTTGCAATATAAATAATTTACTTGAAAAACTCAGCAGTAGCAAATGCTTTTAGTACCAGACCTCAGAAAAGCCCACCACCAAATTCCGGTAGCGCCAGAAGATATTGAAAAACTGTTTTCATCAATACTTTCGGCCCCTTTTTTATAACTTTATATTTTGGTGTTAAGTGTGCCTTTCAGGCTTTTCAGAGTTTTATGGACAGCATACTCTGCAATGACGCCAATTACTGTATGTCATATCTTGATGATATAATGGTTTTTAATCTAGGCCTAGACTCTCACGCCAAGCATCTAAGAAATTTCTTTTCACACATATCAGATCAAGGAATCAAATTGCAGCTAAAGCTGTGGATTTCCTAGGGAATTATATTACAGCTCAGTGTATAGAACCATAATCAAGAACATTGCGTCACCAAAGAATTTGAAGGAATTACATAGAATATTGGGAGTTCTTAACTACTATTGCAAGTAACTTCTCGCACTATCAAAACAACTTTATCCATTTGTAGGCACCTGTGGAGTCCAAAAGGACTTAGAAGAATCTAAACTATTTTTTGGTCGTTGGGAGTAGATTAATTACATCTTCCTGTCATCAAATCGTTAGCAGATGCCACAATGCTTAAACATCCAGATTTACAACATCCTTTTCTATTCCCAATCGATAATTCTGAATTTAATAATGGGGCCGTATTGGAACAAAAGGTCGATGGATTAAGGAAGCCTAATTATTCTACTCGCGCACTCTCTAATCAGTTGAAATTAAATACAAAAATTTGGGTCCAGAATTCCTCGCAATCCATGACGCAATGTGACACTTCATTAGCATCATAGACAGCAGCAGATTTTTCGTTTTTACAGATCATGCACCATAAGTTTATCTAGTTGGTATTGCGACTTCAACCGTGGCAGAGTACCCTGCCAGAGTAAAAAGACCCTTATCACGTTTGAGTGAATAATCGACATTTATCATGTAAAAGGCGAACAAAACTTTATTGCAGAGGCATTTTCCAGGCTAGACGTATTGCTACAACCACCGTCACCTTCGCCATTCTCAGTCAACACCGTGACTCTCAGTGAACCTTTACTAACACCATCTCTCCTACGAACAGAACAGTGGGGTAACACTTATATAAAAAATCAGTAGTTCATCCAACCAAGTTCGTGTGGCAACTCTAGTAGGGTTTGCCCATTGTTTACTTCACGGTAACGCAGCATCACAAACCAACTTCATTCACTCTTTGTGTCAATCAGTCAGTAATGCGACTGTTAAACTTATTACAGATCATTTTTGGGACCTTAGACTCACACAAAACGCTAAGCAATTGGTTTCCGAGTGTGCTAGAAGCCAGAAAACTCTCATTCTATGTTGGAACATTCCCAATTATTTCTTGCCATCATCCACATCGACATAGTTTATCTGACTCAGATTCTAGGTATTAGCTACTTTCTTGTAGGGGTCAATTGCGGAGTTGCTATCTAGTTCGTGATTTAGTACCCCTACTACATATCAATGGTGGCCATTATTACTACCCGAGCACCCAATCAGTCTCTGATCCCTTTCGTGTGTTTGATATAAGAAGGCCGAAGAAAGGTTTCATGTATATATTCCACACAATGTAGCACATATAAATATAATTCACTGTTAATCCGAATTGAAAGATTTGGTTGGCAATAATACAGATTTTAATGCAAAAGTATGTTTTAAATACCGTTCACAACTAAACTAAATTGTCCGTCTTCTAGACGGCAAAAATAAAAGTGATTTATGTCTATAAAGCGAAATGTTTAGCACAAATGTCTGGATTGGCATGAATATAGTCATATGATTGAAAATACATGATAATATGAACATATTAAAATTGATTTATGTTTATAAAGTAAAATGTTTTATACACAAGTGGTTATTGTTACACAAATGTCTGGACTGTAATGAGTAGTCAAACGATTAAAGATACATGATAATATGAGCCTAGTAAAATTATTTATGTTCATCAATTCACTGACACAATAGTCCACCACGTGATCCTCTCCAGGTCGCGTTCTATCTATTTTAAGCTACTATTAATTACAAATAAATAAATAAAATAAAAAACGGGCTCAGGAAAGTGGCGGATAACCTGATTCATTTAGCCTTGTAACCCACGATATGCAAGCATCTTTAAGGCGAGAGGCTAAGGTCCATGTTGGTATATTTTTTTCGAATAATAATTTCAATACAAATTGCCACTTACCTTCAAAAACAAACTGCTTTTGCACGCGTCCTATAGCACGAACAATTGTCTTTTCTTCACCAGTCTTCTTATTCCGAAAAAGTTTTACTCTAAACAGCAGACCGTTTACAACTTGCGGTTCGCCGGATGCTGGCTTAGAGAACAACATATCTTGGCGGAAAGTCAACCAAATACGCCAGAAATTTGAATTAAAAGCCTTCAATATTTAATTTAAAAAGGATAATTATTTCGTATGAGATAAAGAACATTATTCAAATGTACAATCGAATCAATGCTGACTAAAAGTGTCTGGGCCCCAAAAATGTTTCATGGTTGATTGTCTGGTATTTTCAATACACATACGACATGTGAACGACAATCACAATTTAGCTCACGGCCTGCAAAGTGCGAACCTGTTTTTACTAACAGAAGAAGAAACAAGAGCGCTTTCTGACGCCTTGCAGACAGATATTGTGAAGAACATATACGTAAACAAAAACTTTGAATATAAACAATTAAGCATGGAATATTTAGTTTAATTATGCTCGTACGAATGATCATGAATGGAAATTTTTAATACCTATGTGGTAGCGGAACATCAGTTATTAAATGCAGCAGTATAATTGGGTTGTTTGTCAATGTCTATTTTTTATTTATGAGTAATTATATGTATTTGTGCTACGTGTTTGGTGTACCTATAGAAATTACTGTATTTATAAGCTCAACTTTGCACACAAGTATATAAGTATATGTAAAAATGCATTTAGGTATAGTAAAAGCAAAAATTATTGCCTTGAAGCAAAATATTTTGGCACAAGGCCAGAAAACAGACAATTCCTAAATAAATTCAGCCCGGTCAAGACCTCGTTCTTGACAAATCTAAAAAACTAATATGCTGAAAAAAATCATCACAAGCGGAGCCACAAAATGAAACCACAAGATATGACGTTCAATATGCAAGACTTGGATATTGACCATCCTCATCACGTAATCGAAAGAAACGCAGTCAGTGATGACTTAAATCCTCCAATCAGTTATCGGTTCTAGCCAGATGTGTCAGTTTGCTTCAGAAGTACACTAAAATGGCTTTTTTCAAAGGCACAAGCTCCATTAAGAGTTAGTGGTACAGTGACCGGCGACACCACCTCTTCTGTACCGGAGTAACGATCAGCCAAAGTATGTTTTATTCCTCGGCACTTAGAACGTAATAGCCATTGCCACTAGAGATGAGTCTTTAACGGCTGGATAATTGAAAAGCGAGGATTTTGCACGGCTTTCACTCAGGAATATTTATTTGGTAACTCATTATCACGCATCTTGGAAGTCTAATACGGCGGTAAATTCTGGTCTGTTTCTGATGAGTTTCCAATAAGGACGAAACCGGTCTACTGGATGACTTGCTATTCTTTATTATACAATTATTAGTTTATACTAACAGATGTTTGTAATTAATGGGTCAGGTGTTTATACCAAAGTCGCAACCCTGATTATAGTAACTAGAGATCTAGCATGATATGATGTGGCTTTCCTACGATCCAGTAATTCGACAAGTCTTACTTAATTTTAGTTACTAAATCGCTTTGCCCCCGTTAGGTTTCACGTACGTAACTTGGTTCCTGTTGCAGCAGAATTTTACGCAAATGCTTTCAATACCAAGGATGTTCAAGTCTATATGGACAATGAATAGGTAGGCAGGTAGACTGGAGCAAAGCTTTCGTTTACATAGGATCTCTGGTGTAACAAGACAGATCGGCAATTAGCGAGATAGCCAAACGTATAGGTATGCAACTGCAGAATTTGGAAAATGCGCGCAAACCAAGTTGAATTTTTGGTTCATTTTACTATGTATCAAGTCAAGGATTTCCAGTCAAACACACTGGCATCATCATTATCATCATACATTGCAACAACTCAGGCTATAGTAACTGATGGTGAAGGCAAATAAAAAACATTTTAAAACAATAGAATAATAACGGCTAAAAAATAAATTAAAACCAAATAAATGATTATAGCGATTTAGTTCAGTTTGAGATATTTACCAAGATAACATAGAGAAATGAGGCAACCTGGACCCAACACAACACCATTACAACCAAATAAGGTTTAAGGCAAGGCGAAATCAACAGCTTCCTTGCAGTTTTCACTGTATCGATTCATATGCCGGACCGAATCTCAGTAAATTGTGCCCAACTAAAAAAGAGTTAAGATGATTCTACAAAATATCTGAGTTCGTTTCGATGCTATTTCACAAAGGGTTTCCAACCATTAATTATGAAGCGCACTTGGACACCATCCTAACAGACAAGCGGGTTCTGCACTACCCAATTTAGATGTGGCTAAACTTAACTGTTTCTGCCATGTTGAAATCCGTCCATTGTGTTTCTTACGCCAATCTGGCTCTTTTTGAGAGAATACTGCTCTGCTAGGCAATCCAAGTGAGAGCACACGCAAAACGTGATCGAAACAGTGAACTTGGTGGAGCTTTAATTGCTTGACCAACGACGAGGACATACTGTTTACTCAAGAAGTGTAAATTAATTGAAGCAAATAAAATAGATATGGCTGAAACCAGGCTTATACAACGATGTGTATCGTACAAATTACGATTGCATTTTTAAGGATAAGAATGATGGTCGACTCAATTCAAGCAATCGACAGTGTCTCATAAATTCATATAGTTTGGTGCTGATTCGTCCCACCACTCCGGAGTCTTCCATACCATTCGTTCTAACCACTTGAATTGAAGTTCGATCTAATCTTGGGTGTTTTACGTTTCGATAAACCATTTCCAGTAATTCCTCAGAAATCTAATAACATTCAGTACAATAATCACAAGACCAAATTTAAGCAAATGATTACATTTCAATAAAGTAACATCCCTTATATCCATACGATCTACAATAGCGTTATTATTAGATTGAAAAAGGAAAGTGTGGGAAACGGAGCTGAATGAGAAAATAGGGCGTTAGTATTAGTCTTATTTCGCTTACTCACTTTACACGATTAAGCAGATAGTGCAAACATTCTAATTCTGCACGACGGCCGTTGCATGATAGATTCTCTACAGTTCAAATTTTTCAAGAATTTATGGGCTGTAATAGAGAACCAGGTCGTCCAATCCAAATGGAGATGGCTAATTTTCAGTTTTCGTTCCCGTAGATAAACTGTCAGCCAAAACTGACGGGCACCATACCTAAACGCCATAGATCAACGTTTCCTGCAGCATATGAAACTTGTCCGCCTCTAAATTGCTTAATATTATTCCGTCACTACACCTGGCACTGCGTAGTTGTACCAAACAGGAGGTTACACATAAAATACAATGATGATTATATCTCATTAGAACCGGCTAGGTCAATGAATACTACCGGTCCTCTTTTATTTTGCGAAGAAACGGTAAACGATTCAATATAGCTTCCAATGCTGAAAAACTACATTTATCAATTAATTCAATCGGTATGATAAAGGTTATTACCAGCTGAGCGTCAAGAGGCATTGCATTTTATGTTACGTCATCCCCGAACTCCGTCATGAAAAATCGATTGCATTAGTTTGGACACTTCGATAAGTTCAAATTCAAATCATTTTAGTCATGCCACCAAGTTAACTATAGTTGGTAGCTCAAACCGCAGGAAGTAGGCATACCATCTTATGAACAGATAGTATTAGTCGTTATATCACGTGGCATTGCATCTTTGCTAACCCAGAGACATGAATATGTAAAAAATTGTGCGTCTGGTCACAAGCAGGTATCAGTCAAAAGGCCTGGTTAGATTACTGTATTGGCATAGGCTACTTGTGGTTCACCGTTTGGGAGACATATATCTCCGTTTGGACAACAAATCGCTAGAATAGACCACTATTTTTAGCAAATATGAGCTCAGAAGAAAAGAGGGTCAATATAAAATACACGAACGCATTGTCGCGTTTATGAGGTAGAAATCCGTTTCTGAAAGATTGGAAAACGATCTTTCTTGTGATGATATAAAATAAATCTACACACACGCACACACCAGTAACAAATATATGAAGCGTGAGACAGTATCACTACTATCACTCTCCAAAAATACTGAAAAGCGAGAAAGAAGGAACTGGAAAAATTAAGGAGGGGTTTAGTCGACAATAGGATACGTAGACTAAACGCATGTACCTCACCGAAATCTCGCGTTACCCTATCAGTATACTATCCAACAACAAGAGCTTTCGGAAATAGTCGATGGCAATCAGGATATTAGGTTGAGCTATGCTAAATAATCATGATTTGGTAAAAATAGTTTGATGTTCGTTAATATGACTCAACGATGCATCCGCAATAGTAGAATTTTTTCTAAACATATTGCAATTTGTGGTTTTAGTACTGCAGCAAGACAACTCTGGTTGCATAACTTAATCATCCCCATCCTATTTATGTATTGGTTGAAGCAATGTTATAGAGGTAGAAGCTCTACATTAGCATCATAAAGTGTAATACATAACAGATATTATGTTTAAGATGTTATGACAATTACGATAGACCACTCACATTGCCAAAATTAATAGCGTAGTTGGTTAATTATGCTATAAAGTGCGCCTAGTCTTCTATTTAAACTTTCTGGACTAACATTGTCAGAATGTTTTCCATAATTCGCAAACATAAGGTTTTCGTATTTCAGTCATTCTAGCAAGTTTTCAGACGAAAGGAAGTTTGCCAAACTTGCGTTATATCTCGGTCGTTGCAAGGACATTGCGTAATCGTTTCGCTGGTATAATAACTCATTTTGAAATTTTGTCGGAGAGACGTTCCTCTTCAATCCATTATCACTTCAGCTGTAACATCTTTCAATTAATTTACATCCACATACTCTTTAGCAGATTATATTGTAGTGTTTTTAACCTAGCTATATCTAACATTTCAGTACCATATAAATGGCGTTTATTTATATAAGGTACATTTATAACTTAAGTTTTAATTTTTCCATTAATGCTAATTTTTAGCCTAATCATCATCAAAATAACTTAACAATGTTGAAGAGTTTTGTACGTTGATATAACATTTTTGCTTTAAAAACGCAGTTACTTAGCGCTGTGCTACAAAAAACATTAATTTTCTTACGCATATTTCTTGCGATTCCTACCCTTTAATACATTCTTCAGACTTCGATTTAATGTTTTTTAAATATATTTCTAAATAGCATATAAAGATGCAGGAGTCATCCTCGTCTTCTTGAAAAATATTTCTTTGGAGAGGCCTGACGTAATTATTATTAAACATGCTTTATTAGTCGCATCGTCATTAATACCTGTGTACAATATCTGGGCAAAGTCAGACACAATTATACACAATTAAACGAACATTGGCTGCGCGGGTGGTGAAAACAATTATTATAATCAAGGTTGCAGTCTTGATATAAACACCTGACCCATTAATTACTTACATATGTCAGTATAAACTATGAATTTTACAGTGTAGAAAAGACAATTCATCCAGAAGACCGGTTTCGTCCTTATTGGGAGCTCATCATGTACTGGCCAGAATTTGCCGTGGACAGGACTCGAACCTGGGCACGTCTGCTTCGGAATCTGGTGCTCTAACCACTGAGTCATCCTGCCGCACACTACACTGCACACAATTTTTAATTATATAACTAATGTAACTTGACTAGTCTATTTTTCCTTTAGGTGGAGCTCATATAGCATCCATTTAGACACAAAGTTCCAACTAACCATTCTCAATCTGTCATTACATTACAATTATACAAAATCATAATTTTAACTTTTCCAATTGCAGGACTACATAGTCTGTTACCAAATAAAAATTTCTCATTATTTAGCAAAATGATCCATTTGGAATGCAACTCTGGCACCATAACCGTGACTATGTATTTGAAATGGCGCCCGCTGTTAAGCCAAAACTCAGTACGTCCAAACGGGAAGCAACAAATAGTGCCAATTAATTTTCTGTTTAAAACTGATTATCTTCTTTAAATGTGTTACTGAAGTTACACCTCCAACTTGAATTATTTATTTTGTGAAACTATAATTTTAATTAAAATTCTTACTTGAAAACTTAAATGAGACGGGTTTCATCGCACAAGACGAAAGCGACGTTAGTAACTAGTTTCTATGTCCACGTTCAGTTGACAGTTGTCAACAGAACATTTTATTGATGTATTATGCTAATACCCCATACAGTATTTAAATGATATTGCTCGTATAGTGAGAAAGTTTCGTTTCTCATTTGTAACATGTTCGTTAAACTGATCACAGTTTAATTAAAGTAATTATCATATCATAGCATGATACTTTAGACTCTTCTACATATGAAAGGAATTGTTTTCATGTATACGAAATAGCATTGTGCATATGAAACAGTTTTGCTGTTTGACGACTGGTTTAATACAATGGGATTAATTGTTACCACCTCCCACTACATAGAATGTATGCGAGACTGCTAGAGGTGAAAGCCGCATATCTAATTTTGCCTTCCATATATATGCAATACAGTTTGATCCTCGAAAGTCAGTTTTCCATCGTACTCTGATGATGCTCATGAAAGGTCGAAACGCGTCAGTGCGTTGCGGTTGGCGGTAGTTTAGTTATGTTGTTCGACAACTGGTCAAATACAATGGGGTTGGTGGTAACTTCAAGCTCGCAAACTTGATTTAAAGAATTTTATTGATGTATTATGCCAATACCCACCTATACAGTGTTCAAATTATATTGTTCGTATAGTGAGAAAGTTTCTTTTCTCAATTATAATGTTTGTTAAACTGATCACAGTTTTAACGAAGTAATTATCGTATCATTACATGATATTTTAATCCTCTACGTATGCAAGGAATTATTTTCATGTATACCAAATGGCATTGTATATATAAGACAGAAAAGCAATGGTGAAGAATCTTTCGATTATATTTCGCACTTTTTTAGTTCGTTTCTTTAGCTTACCAAAATAAAAATTTAGAAAAAACACAATCAAACATTCCATTTATTTAAACGAACATTGGTTGTGCGGTCGGTGATAACAATTGATATAATCAAGGTTGCGGTCTTGATATAAACACCTGACCCATTAATTACTTACATATGTCAGTATAAACCAAGAATTGTATAGTGTAGAAAAGGCAATTCATCCAGTAGACCGGTTTCATTCCTATTGGGAACTCATTACGTACTGGCCAGAATTTGCCGCGGACAGGATACGAATTGTAATTGTAGGTGTAGTGGCAGGATGACCCAGTGTTAGAGCACCAGATTCCGAAGAAAGATGTGCCCTGTTCGTATCCCACCGCGGTAAAATTCGCCAGTACCTGATGAGTTCCCACAAGGACGAAACTGGTCTACTGGATGAACTGCCTTTTCTACACTATACAATTCTTAGTTTATATTGACATATGTGTACTAATGGTCAGTGTTTATACCAAGGCCGCAACCTTGATTATATAATAATAATTCCATTTACTTTTTGTAGTTCTGCCATGCCTCCCATTGAAGAGATTGCCTTATCGTCATTTTCAACTAATGCAGGATACTCAATCACGCAGTACTCCCTATCAGGGATACATGTATCCATGCTCACGGTCTCATATATATTTCCAAATTTAAATTTAAAAGTACCTTCCGCAATATCAAGTTATTTAATAAATGATAGTATACTTTAAATAAAGCATCATATTATGAGACAAATTTAGAAGGTCTATAAATAAAATGTGCAGTTGACCACATTTTGATAATAAATTGGTACTAATATTTTTAAATTAATAAATAACGCGAGTTAGATGCTTTAAACATGTGCTACCATAAATGCCAGTATTAAAACTTTGTAACGGTTTGTAGCAGCTTGGAACGATTCGAAAAAAAATTCGCTGACATATTGCGTAAATAAAATTTAACATCAATTTACGCAGCACCAATTAAAACAAGCAAAATTTGTCGTTAACCAATGGCGTGCGAGCTTTTGTTTTTAGGCTATTTAAGCACGGTGAATTTACCATACCAGTCAGTATTCACGTTTACATTCTGTTGCGCACTACGTGTGTGTGCTGTCTCATGTCATACCGACTTTTGACCAACGCTGACTTCTGTGGAGGAAGATATTTCCTCCGACAAAATTAAAGTGACTATAATTGTTAAATTTAAACCACCTTGGCTGATTGCAACGAATTTTATTTCAAAAGAAATTATTCTTTTATTTTCCAGAACGTTTTTTGTTTAAATACTTGACAGTATACATACTTTGAATTGTGCGCAATTTTAGTTTTGGTTATCTGTACGTGACGGGTTTTAATATACTTGGCGTGCTGCATTATTTCATTTCGTCCATTTTACGTTTACTCGATCTCCACAATATATTCCTACTGACACTGGCTTATATTTTTCTTTCGTGCATATTTGGGACGTTCTGGAACAGGTAATTTAATAATTCTCTTTTTCACGTCTATTTCTTTACAGATTATTTGTTAGGGTGTTTTGTAACGTGAAAGGTTTCAAATTCCGATTGCCTAACATTATGTATCAAATTAATAATTAAGTACGATCGACTAGGAATCCAATCTTACGTTTGAGGACACTAGCAAATTAGCTCAAGATATGGCAGGTATGAATTTAACAGATATCAATGAGAGTACAAGCGTGCCAGATTCTATTATACAATTAAAGACTGATCACGATGTAGCATCTATGGGCTTCTCAGATAACAATAGGTATGGAGCCTCTACACTTCTGGATACGCAGAGTCAATTTCAGTCACGCCAATCTTGTCGTTGCATAACTAGTCAGACGGAGCAACATCTTCTTATTGGACCTTCACGTGTGCCAGTCACCACTGTTGTCGCAGATCTTCAACAAGATATCGCTCAGCCTTCACACATTCTCTCGCCGCTGATGTCAACGCCAAAAGAGAAGGAACACTGAGAACAGTACCTTTTAAGACTTATTAGCAAATAACAAAACTTTTGGCATGAGTACAATCGACTGTTTCTTTTAATTTTTTTGGGAGTACAGTAAATTTATGTTAGCCTATACCACATTTTTCTCTGGTCGTGAATCTTTATTAGGTTGACGTCTTGTGGGCAATTTTTTTGTTATGAATTTTTTTAACGGAACATGTTCTATTCAAAATTTTTCTCCTACTTAAAAAACTGTACATCTTTGTGATCTCGTGTGTCAAACTGGAATGTGGACGCAGAATTTTTGTTGATTTTGTGGATGTACATTATTGACTTTATGAAAGTGCAGAACTGTGACTTATAATTTTCTTAGAGGACTAATTTAATCTGCGTTCTGTACTCATTCCATCAGTTTTAACTTTGAAAGCAGATTTTGATTTCGTCAAATTCAACTTTGGAAACAGATTTCGGAAAGCGATTCGTTTCACGTCTTTTTAAACAGTTCATCTTGCTTATAAATTTAAGCTTTTAAGATCCTTTATGATTGTTAAAATATCAGGTCCAATTTTAGTTATTGATGTTCCGGTATGGGATGGAGATAGCGAGTTATACTTTATGCGCGTACACTCTGCTTCCTCCCGTTTCCAGATTATGACAATCATGACTGTCAAAGCTTTTTGCAAAACTACCTTCAGAATCGCAGCGACGGATTTATTCGAAGCTTGAGGCCATTAGGATACTACCTAATCCCATTTTGGTCCTCCAAAATGAAATAGAATCTTTGCTGGCTCCTACTGAAACTGAGCAGATAATAAATAAATATGCGCAGTTAGACATGCCAAACATTGGCCCTATTGAGATTTTAAGAGAATTGTGGAAACATTGGTACGAAACCAATATTTCTGATCATGAGGCTAAGGTTGTTTTCATTAAAAACCTTCCCTAGTCATTAAAATTGTTCGCCAGGCAGCTCCCTAATTCTCTCTCAATAGATGAAATATATGAGAGATACGAGTTAGAATTTAGGATTATGGAACCTGAGTTAAATTTGCAATACTTTTGTCCATTCCCACAGGATGATGGTTTCACCTCTTTAGAGAGGACAATAGTGAACATGGCTGAAGTTCTAGAAAAATTGGCCATAGGGAAAATCGAACTAAATCAGGTGGATGTACCCAGAAGACGAAATAGCAATTGGCGGCGATCTAGATCCGCGAAATCTTTTAATTGATCTGCCCCAAAGAACTGGTGCTATAATCACCAGAATTTTTTTATTCATCTCAAGTCTGTCTCTGCCATTCGGTATATTTTCAAAATGAATGCCAATTTCCACAGTTGACGTGAAAGGCCACAGGAAACAGGCGCAATGGAGCATCAGGATCGGGAAACGTATTGCGCAGAAAGTAGAGGCCGTACTTTCCGCGCATCAACGGCATCAATGGCACCACAAGGAAGCAATCACTTAAAATCTGACCTTCCTGTTGACTCTTTTCGTCCACGCGGAATATACCACATAGACAGCCAAATTGACAATGTCAGTCGCAATCACCAGCCTACTTGTTTGCCTGACGCGGCCAAACAGCCCAACGAACTTCGGCATCTTCTTGATATCAGAACTAGCGAAGAAGTCATGGTAGACACAGATGCAGCAGTATCAGTTCTCAAGGGTCATACAATGACCGAGATGTCGCTAGGCGTTTTACTCGCAACAGCTACAGGGAAGCCCATACTTCAATCGGTCAAAACGTTTTCTCGCCTACCTGCTTTTTGAAATATATTCTGCGAATTTACCAGCGGCATTTTCTCAGTTCAAACAGTGAAATCAGATATTTGAATGCGCTTTGTTATTAGCATTAAAATTATATAGGATATATATGTGTTGAATTAATTTTTTTAGAAGTCCCTTCATGCGTTTTTAATGTACCCATTTTTCATGTCCTTTAAATTACTTCCAAAATGAATATCCCGAATTCTAAGTTAGCTCAGTGTCCATCCGCCTGTCTCACATGCTTTTTCGGAAGACTTGACTAAAATCTTTGAAAGATACGTCATAGAGACAGAAAAGACTAATAAACCGCAGAACAACACCGTCCAAATTATTACAAACGATCCACAAAATTATTCAGTTTATATTCCCAATAACTGGTGCTATAATCACCAAAATTATTTCCATTGTTGTCGAAAGCTCCTGCATCATTCGTAATATATGCCAAACGCATGCAAGTTTCCTTCCTTGATTGACAACAAGCAACGAAAATGGAACAGTTTCTATTATTCTCGCACAAAAGTGCTAATCAACTTTCAAACGCCTATTGCTGCATTTTATGTTGATTTCTTTTGTTCGATTTGGCTTAATCTCAATGCAATGATCAGCCTATTTGCTTATATGACTCGGTTAAACTGTAACACGCGGCTCCGCGTTACAACCCAACGATGTTCGATTTTGACAAATACAGTGCTCTTTAAGGTCAAATAATCTAACTCTGTTCTTACACAATACTTCTCTTAACTGTGATTTTAGAAACAATCTCTGTTATTTTCAAGCAGTTTTAATTGAGATTTCTTGAACTTGAATTTTATTTGTAATTAATAGGATTGTTTATTAAATACACAGAACCGCGCGCGATACGCATGGAACATGCGGTGGATTATTGTGTCACAGTGGATTTATTTCGCTCAGTTGGATTATTCGCAGTTTACGCGAGGGATTTACTGTTCCATTTAACTATGCCTATCCGAATTTCAGAGAATAATGGATTATTATAATGACATAAGTTAAAAACATAGCAAACAGTGAACTAATTATTTGTGAATTTTTGTCATTGAAGTCTTTACACGAATTTTATCCATTTATTTTCAGTGACAACTTTTAACAGTGACTATGTTCATATCATCATGTATTTTCAATCGGTTGCATATATTCATTTCAATTCAGACATTTGTGAAGGAATAATTGCTTGTGTGAAAGACATGCAAATTTTTAAATAGCGTTCATTTTACCACCGTCTAGTGCATGGACAATTTTGTTTAACTGTGACTTGTGCATGAAAAATTCATCGTGGTGAATACTGTTTTAACTTTTGCTGTCTAGAGTACGGACAATTTAGTTTGACTGTGACTGGTGTTTAAGACATTCATTTGTGTTAAAATTAAATTTTATTTCCGTCTAGTGCACGGTCCGTTTTGTTCAAATGTGAATTTTGATTTTGCATTGCAACATTGTGTACAATATACGTATGATGATTCGACTTAGCCTTCTCACATCACCAATCGGAAAAAGGTCGGGGACTAATCATAAGCACGGATCTCAACAGCCGCTACCAAACTAATGTAGGGAATGATAAATCTCGCAAAAGTCTCCTACAATAGTTCTAGAAGGATTAGCCATATGAAAATCTGAGCTAAATCACATAAGCGCACGACCTACTTTTCCGTGCCAGATACGAAAAAGCAATAAACAGCGATCTGGATCCCCACAATATTTTCAAAAATACGCCCCAACGAACTGGTGCCGTAATCACAAAAAGATTTTATCCTGTCAAGTCTGTATTCGCCGTTCGAAAGAATTCTCCAATGAAGACCAATTTCTACAAATGACGGGCAAGTACTTAGCAAATTGGCGCAGAAAGTAGAAGACCGTACTTTCTGCGCATAAAGGGCACCACTAAAAAGCAATCAAATACAATCTGACATCATTCTCATTGCCTCCTTTCGTCCACGCCGGATATGCCACATAGATAGCGAAACCAACAATGCCATTCATAATGACAATCATATTTGCCTACATGACCCAGCCAAACAACCTAATGAACTTCTACATCTTCTAGATTTCAAACCTGGAAAAGAATTCATCGTGGACAGAGGTGCAGCAGTTTCAGTTCTCAAGGGTGATTGCGCTGCTGAGATTTCTCTAGGCGTTTTACTCAAAACAGCTACAGGGAGCCAATTCCTATTTATCATTTCCTGCATCAGATTCTCAACATAGGTTCACGAAGGGAATTTTTTTCACCACTTAATCGTCACCAAAGTCTCACACAACATAATAGGTCTTGAGTTTCTGTTGAAATATCGGCTCATTGTTAATCTGGCTAATCAAAATATCATTGACCACCCCACCGGACTTGAGCAACGATTTTGGGCACTTGCCTCCGAACGTTTGAAATTACAGCTCATTCAGCCAACCTCAGTGCATCTTTGAACAGAGATATCAGCAAAACTTTGAGAACACAAGTCATTATTATAATCAAGTTTGCAGGTCTGATGCAGCCTGTTATTAGTGCGCAATAACCAGTACCGGCTAAAATTTATAGTGTGAAAAGTGGTCATCCAGTGAATACGGTTTCGATACCTTGGAATGTCAAGTACCCAGCCCAGAATTTGCGGACTTGAGTGGGATTCCCAATAAGGACCAAGCCAGTTACTGGATGAATTTGCCACTATACAATTCTTAGTTTGTACTGTTGCCATGATAAGCGGTGTTATCAAAGACCACAACAAATATAATAATTATCTCACCACTACAATAATGTTTAACACACGTCATTGTTTGATCAACATGTCAGGCTTTGGAGTGAAACGGTTTGCGCCATGATACAACAGAAAAACCTATAGTACTCAAAATGCGACCGATAACCCTTGCGAAGCTGAAAGCTGCCCAAGTGGAATTTTCAAGATTATTGAAAGAGGAAATTAGCAGACATTCGAACATTTCATGGGTGTCACCATTGTACTAAGTCTCCATATCAAACGGATCGCACAGAGCCTGTGGAGCTTATCGCAAGCTAAATTCTGTGATCAAATGCGATGCATATCCCATTCCCTATATAAACGCCTTACTTGAATAACTCCGAGGTAGCAATTAATTTTCAATGTTTGACCTCAGACAAGCCTACCACCAGTAGATATTGAAAATACTGCGATCATCACTCCCTTTGGCCTATTTGAATAACTGCAAATACATTTTTTTCTCAAGTATACTACTCAGACATTTCAAAGTTTCACGCACAACATACTCAGAGACGATGCCGCTTACTGAATATCATATCTCGATGACATAATGGTTTTCAGTCCAGTCCTAGAATCTCACGACAAGCATTTAATAAGTGTTCTCTAACACTTATTCAATCACGGAATCAAAAGCAACTGTGACAGGACGCAGATTGCAACTACATCCGAGGATTACCTAAGTCATCATATTACACCATAATGTATTCAGCCTTTGCCGTCGAAGGCAAATTCGGTCAAGAAAATTAAATCACCTAAGAATGTAAATGAGCTAGAGAAAATTTTGGGAGTTCTTAACTACAATCGCAAGTTCTTTTCTGTCCTATTAAGGCAACTTTATCCGTTATTTAGGCAACTGCAGAATCGGTAAGGACGAAACAATACTGTAATCACCAGGTGATTACTCTGTCTTTCCATCAACTCTTTAGCAAATACTACAATGCTAACTCATCCAGATATCCGATGACCATTTCCAATCACGACAGATGCTTCTGAATTTGCTATTGGGGCTACTTTGGAACAGGAGATTGACGGAGTTCGGAAGCTTATCAGTTTTTACTCGCGTATTCTTATCCAGTAATAACCAGATACGATACTTTCGGTTGCGAACTCCTCGCCATCCACGAAGCAGTACGCTCTTCATCCGCATTATTGACAACAGCAGATTTGTTGTTTTAACATATCATGCACCACTAGTTAGCGTACAACGAAACGCAACTTCAACTGTAGAAAAGTACCTTGCCAGTGTAGAAAGACAGTTGTCACGTTTGAGCGAAAGACAATTCGACACCTTTCATGTTAAAAGCGAACAAAACCTCAATGCAGACGCTATTTCCTGGCCAGACGTTTTGCTACAACCAGCTTCGCCTTCGCCATTCACAGTCAACTCGGTGACTCTCAGTCAACCTGCCCTAACACCGTCCGTCCTGTGAACAGAACAGCACATCAGCACTCACATTCAAAGATCAGTAGCCCGTCACCCCAACAAGTTTGTATGCCGACTCTGGGAAGATTTACCATTTATTTTCTTTACGGGCATGCAGCCCAACAAGCCAAATCTGCCGACCTGTCTTCAAAGATAGGTTTTCGACTCAATTCACTGAATTTCTCATCCAGGAAGCAAGGCGACTGTCAGATTTCTTACAGATCGCTTCTTGGTTCATAGGCTCATGCAGAACGCTAAACGATGCGTTTTCGTGTGTACCATTTGCAAGAAAAAGAAGATCACACGACACACACTTTCTAATTTGCAACATTTCCAAACTACTTCACGCCTAGCCATCGTTCACATCGACATAGTTAATCTGACAAATGTTCAAAGTTTCAGCTGCCTTTTAACTATGATTGACAGATTTACACGATGGCCTGCGGCAGTACAGACGAAGTCATTAAAGGTTTTTTCCCTGCAAGGATAGCCCATTATAATGTTCCCAATATGGTCATTACTGACAGAGGCACTTGCTTCTCATCTGATCGGTTCAAAACCACCTTGCGGTACATGGGATGCACCTTATGTCGGACAACTGCCCCCCATTCTCAATCTAACGGTATGGTAGAGAGAATACATAGGGAACTCAAAGCTGCTTTAGCATCCTCGTCCATTAATGGCAACTGGGACGATGCACTACCTTTAGTTCTGCTTTCCATGCGTTCCCGTACTCGTGAATCCATTAAAACGTCTGCGTCACAACTCTTGTATGGCATGGATCTACGCCTGCCTAGTCAGCTCCCACGTCAACTACCGGCACAAGATGACCCACAAGACGAAGCTACCCGCCTTCGACTTCATTTCAATAACATGTCTGAACAACAGCAAAGACATACGCCTCGTCCAGTCTTCGTTCACCCAAAGCTCCACAGCTGCAAGAGAGTACTCGTCCGCAAAGACACTGCTGTTGAACCACTACAACCAAAGTTTCGCGGTCCTTACCAAATATTAATCAGACAACCCAAATACTTCATTATTATGCAAGGCGTGACACCGACATCAATAAGCATAGACAGGTTGAAACCGTTTATCGAACCGCTTGATTTTGAGAGCAGTCAACCTTAACACACGTCTCAGGCTCCATCTGCCTACAATCTCAATAGCTTGCTTTGCATAACGCGTAATTGATATTTTTAACATTAATTTTTCGTTATCAAAATTTTTAACTTTACGTTATTTTTCGCATTTATCTCACGTGGCATAACCAGCTTTTCTTAGCTAACAATTGTGTAGCATTTTTGAACAGTTCTTTGGTATTATGCCATCTCTGAGGCAATATTCGTGTACATATTTTTATGCAGTTAACTTTGATTTTAATATATATATTTTTACATTATAATGTATTTCTCACACATGACATCACACTGCCTATTTTGGTATGACCAGCTACTTAGAGCTAACGCTTTCGTGTAGCAACACTAAGTAGTTATCAGCTTCATATCATGGTACAGGTCACTTTCAATGCATATCCCAACTTCATCAATTGCACAAAGACCACTCTAAAAATATCATGACCACAACGTCGAGCACTCACTCTAGCTCCTTTGGTCGTATACAAACGCATTGACGACGATCCAGCCTGCCTAGGTTTTAACATAAACCTGGCAAATTCAGAGGAGATTTACCTCGAACTCTTCACGCTGCGGCTCCCAAATCTTACACTGCTCTATTTTGCCTCACGCGGTATGACCGGCCACTAGAGCTAACAATTTGCGTAG
>JAQBSW010006446.1:0-48449 GCA_029291075.1 Eudiplozoon nipponicum | reverse complement strand
TTATAATTTGACTTGGAAACGAATTTTGGTCGAGCATTCACTTGATTTATCTCGGATTTGGTAATGGCCAATCCTTCTAGAACTTTGGCCATGTTCGCCACTGTTCTCTCTAAAGAGGAGATTCTATCATCTTGCGGGGGTGAAGAAAAGGATGATGGATTCACTTTGGGTTCCAAAACCCTATATTCTAACTCACATCTCTCAGATAAGTCATCTATAGAGAGAGTGTTGGGGAGCTGTCTGGCAAAGAGTTTTAATGTTTGGGGAAGATTGTTAATAAAAACAACCTTAGCCTCATGGTCAGAAATGTTGGTTTTATACCAACGTTTCCGTAATTCCCTCAGTATTTCTATGGGGCCAAGATTTGGCATATCTAACTGCGCATATTTGTTTATTATCTGCTCAGTTTCCGTGGGTCCAAGCAAGGATTCTACCTCGTTTTGTAGGCCCAAAATGGGATTAGGTAGCTTCCTAATGGCCTCAAGCTTAGGATAAATCCGTCGCTGCAATTCAGAAGGTAGTTTAGCAAAAACCTTCGACAGTTTTTGATGACTGTCATAATCAGGAAACGGGGAGAAAGCGGAGTCTACGCGCATAAAAAATAGTTCACTATCTCCATCCCAAACAGGAACATCAATATCTAAAATTGGACCTGACATTTTAACAATCTTACGGGATCTTAAAAGCATAAATTTATAAGCAATATGAAAATGTATAAATAAACTTTAACGAAACGCTTACCCAAAAACAGGCTTCCACAGTTGAATTGCTTCCAAAAATCCGTAATTGAGTTTGACGAGTACGTACGGTGCCGTTTCGTACGTAGGAAAGTTAAACAGAGGCCCCGTTGGCCTTTGATGACAATGTATTATAATTATCCCCACAAATCCACGAATATATACCCAACAGATTTCCCAGAAAACCACGATCAGGGTAAAGAAAACACAAATGTCAATCTATTTATCCCAAATAGATGAAAAAGGAAGTCAATTTTATTTATACCAAAAAAATCAGAACAATAATCAGTATCCTGGCGCGGTCGCCAATTTTGTAAACGCCCCGGCTTCAAGTAAATGCCGTACGACGTTACAAACTCGGTTAAGGTGCTCTGAATAGAGATTAGTTACTGATATGGGGGCCCTTAAGAGGGCCTGGTAATGCGTTCGCTTGAAGTCTTCAGAGTTGAAGATGTCCTAGAGCCTTGGGTGGACTCTGGTTGAGTTGTCGCTCCCGTGGTTGAGCTGTGATCGCGTTGTGGATGGTGTCCTGCAGGTCCTGCATTCAATTGGCTCGTCTCTCCGGTATCCCGCAACAAGATGAGTCACGGATGTAGTTAGTTGTTGGTGAAACTATCAAATCACCAGCGTAGGTATTGACAGCCGACAGAACGTACACGTATTGACAGCCGACAGAACGCACACGCGTGAAGCAAGTAGAAGGCAAATGCCACAACTGACTTGCATGGTAAATTACCGTGCTTAAATAGCATGCAATGTGTGTACTTGCACACTTTTGGTTAAACGTGGTTAAACGTGGTTAAACGGCAATTTTGCTTTTTTCTCATTGGTGCAACGTAAATAAATTTGAATTTAATTTACGCAATATGTCGGCGATTGATTTGTGTCGTTACACTAGAATTTCAAGCAGTATTACAAAAAAAAACAATACAGGAATCAGGAGCTGTTACAGTGAGTGGCCTATAATAAAACTGTACAAATTGTTCTGTAAACGCCACAGCTTAAAGTTAATGCCGTACGACGTTACAAACTTGGTTAGAGTGCTATAAAATAAAGAGTTTGTACTTTTTGTGGCCCTTAACAGGGCCGGTTTTGTGTTCTCTGAGAAATGCCGGGAAGGTTCGTCAGTGTGATGTTGTCCAGAAGAACTCTTAGACTCATGAGACCAGCTCAGGTTGACTTCTGCTGTGCTTCCTTCTGTTGTGGCGTTGGAATCTCGATGAGTAGTTTCGTTGGAGTTCTGCAGTAATTGGCTCGTCTCTTTAGTTGTACAGCAAGAAGATTGACGTGGTTGATATTGCCACTGTTGGTAAAGCAATGCCAAATATAAGCGTACGTGAAAGGTGACAGACTGCACGTCGGAGATACGTACAGCAGAAGTCAATCACAACAACTGAATTGTGTGTTAAATTCACCGTGCTTAAATGACCATGTAATAGCCATATATGGCTACTTGCACATTATTGGTTAACGGAAAGTTTCGATTTTTTTCTCATTGAAATCGAATTGAACTTAATTTACGCAATATGTCGGCAATTTTTTATGTCGTTACTACCTTTCCTCTCGAAAAAAAAGGAAAAAAATATTCCATGACAGAGTTCGAACCAAGTTAAGCAAAATAATAATGTACCATAAATTTTGGTCTTAAGTATGCTTGTTGGTTGCTTTAACAATGATATGATGCCAAGTAATTACTACACAACTTGTTAGCTCTAGTGGCCGGTCACACCGCGTGAGGCAAAATAGAGCTGTGCACGATTTGGGAGCCGCAGGGTGAGGATTCCGAGGTAAATCGCCACTGAAGTTGCCAGGTTTAAGTTAAAATCTAGGCTGGCTGGATCGTCGTTAACGTGTTTGTATACGACCAAAGGAGCTAGAGTGTGTGCTCGATGTTGTGGTCATGATATTTGTAGGGTTGTCTCTGTGCAATTGATGAAGTTAAGATAGGCATTGAAAGTGGCTTGTACCATGATATGAAGCTGATAACTACTTAGTGTTTTTGATTCAAGTACATTTTAAAAGATGTATTTATTTTCTCAGTGCTGTCCTTCTTGTTGTGGATTTGACCGCATTTTTCTTGTGCGGGACAATTGATAGCACTCATAGGTCGGTAAAATCTTGAACTTCCTTCATATTCAGATGATGTAATTTTTGGCCTCAATTGATGGGTTCTCACTTGTCCCTTCTTCTTTAAGCCTTCAATTAGCTGATTGTCTGAAAATGACGTTGGATCAAGATTTTCCATTGTTCTTTGTCTTATATTTCGAGACTTCATTCCCAGTCTCATCTTCAGGCTTGACACAATACGCACAGGAGTATTTGTCGAGCTGCGTACATGTGAAGTAAACAAATGGTAAGCCTTCCCACGGACGGCATATGAGCTTGGTTGGGTGACGGACTATTGATCTTTGAATGTGAATGTCACCGCGCTGTTTCATTTGCAGGAGGGATGGCATTAGTGCAGATTCACTGAGTGTCACGGAGTTAACAGTGAATGGTGACGGCGAAGGTGATTGTAGCGAGACGTCTGGCCTAGAAAGGGCATCTGCAAAGAAGTTTTGTTCGCCCTTGACGTAAAAGATGTGAAACTGTCATTCGCTTAAACGTGAAAGCTGTCTATCCACTCTGGCAGAGTACTTGGCGATAGTTGAAGTTGAATTTCCAAATGTGCTAACTAATGGTGCATGATCTGTGAAAACAACAAATCTGCTACTGCCAATGATGCTGATAAAATGGCGCACTGCGTCGTGGATGGCGAGGAGTTCTCGACCGAAAGTGTCGTATCTCGTTTCTACAGGTTGGAGAGTATGCGAGTAGAAACGGAGAGGCTTCCGAACTCCTACGATCTCTTGTTTCAAAGTGGCTCCAATAGCGAATTCAGAAGCATCTGTCTTAAGTAGAAATGGTCGTTGAAATTCTGGATGCGTTAGTATTGTGGTATTTGCTAACGAGTTGATGGCGAGTCAAAGTAATTCCTCGTCTTCGGATGACCAAGAAATGATGGAATTCTGGCTAAGTCCTTTTCGATTCCGCAGGTGCCTGCACAAAAGATGAAGTTGTCTTGAAAGGCCCGGAAGGAACTTGCGATAGTAGTTTAGTACTCCCAAAATTTTCTGCAACTCGCTAATAGTCATTTGGGACTTGATATTTCTGATTGAATTTGCCTTTGACGGCAAAGGTTGAATACCTTGTGGCGTGACACGAGGCCCTAAGAAGTCTTTCTTTCTTTTGTTCTTCCCGTCAAATGTGGAAATTGACACCCATTCGGAAATTCTTCGGAACGACAGAGGCAGACTTTGCATGAATAAAAAAACGTCTGGTGATTATAACACCAGTTCTTTGGGGCATATCTGTTAAAGGATTACGGGGATCTTGATCGCCGCCTACCGTTATAAGTAGTTTTGGGCATGAATTTAGGTGGAGCACTCACTTGATTTAGCTCGGATTTCGTTATAGCCAATCCTTCTAGAACTTAAGCCATGTTCGCTACTGCGCTCTCTAAAGAGGGGAGCCTATCATCCTGCTGGGGTGGACAAATGGATGACGGATTCACCTTATGTTCCAAAACCTAATAATATAACTCATATCGCTCAGATAAGTCATCTATAGTGATTGTGTTGTGAAGCTGTCTGACGAATAATTTTAATGACTGTGAAGATTGTTAATAAACAACCTTAGCCTCATGATCAGAAATATTGGTTTTATACTGTTCCCGTAATTCCCTTAAAATCTCTTTGTGTGTGATAGTGTTGTTTCCTACCTAGAAGTTAAAAGCCTGTTTTGTCGTACCTGCTTTTCATGATTTTTGGCATGTCTAACTGTGCGTATTTATTTATTATTTGCTCGGTTTCTGTGGGCCCCAGCAAGGATTCTACTTCATGTTGTAGGCCCAAAATGGGATTAGATAGCTTTCTAATGTCCTCAAGCTTAGGATAAATCCATCGATGCAATTCTGAAGATAGTTTAACAAAAATCTTTGACAGTTTTTAATGACTATCATAGTCTGAAAACGGGGAAAAAGTGGAGTCTACGCGCAAAAAAATAGTTAATTATCTCCATCCCAAACAGGAACATTAATATCCAAAATTGGACCTGACATTCTAACAATCTTACCGGATCTTAATAGTATAAATTTGTAAGCAAGATAAAAATATACTTTAAACGAAACTCTTACCCACTAACAACTTCAACAGTTGAAAGAGAATCTTCTGCAGTTGAATCTGCCGAGTTCCTCCAGTCAATGTTTGTTCACAGTTTTGTACGTAGATACTAACAGCACGTACAGTACAGTTTTGTACGTAGGAAAATTGAATAGAACATATACCCAAAAAAAATTCTCCAGATGACCACAATTTTTTAGAGAACATATATACCAAACAAAATTCCCCGAAGACCACGACTTTAGAGAGAATATATATACCCAACAAAATTCCCAGAAGACCATGACCAGAGTAGAAAAACGTATACGCAAATGTTAATTTATTTTTTCCCAAATAAATGAAAAAGAAAGTCAATTTTATTATTTAAAAAAGCAGTACAGTACTCAGTATCCTGGCGCGGTCGCCAGTTTTGTAAACGCCCCAGCTTCAAGTAAATGCCGTACGACGTTACAAACTTGGATAGAGCGTCATAAAAAAAGTTAGTACTGTAGTGGGGCCCTTAACAAGGCCGATCTTGCGTTCTCTGGCAAATGCCGAGAAGGTCCGTAAATGTGATGTTGTCTAGAAATACTCCTAGACTCTTGAGACCAGCTCGGGTTGACTTGATTTGTGGTTCCTTCTGTTGTGGCGTTGGAATCTCGCTGAGTAACTCCGTTGAAGTTCTGCAGTAATAGGCTCGTCCCTGCAGTTGTACTGCAGCAAGATTAGCGTTACTGATGTTGCCAAAGTTGGTAAAGTATAGACAAAAATCAGCGTATGTGAAAGATGGGAAACAGCACGTCAGAGACACGCACAGCAGAAGGCAAAGCGAAACTGAATAGCATGGTAAATTCACCGTGTTTAAATGACCACGTAATAGCCATATATGGCTACTTGCATATTATTGGTTAACGGCAAGTTTCGCATAATACTCATTGGTGCAATAGAATTGAATTTAATTTACGCAATATGTCGGCAATTTCTTGTACTGTTACACATTTACATTTTATTTTTAAAAATACATAATTGCGCGGGTGGTGGTTACAATTCTCTAAATCAAATTTGCGAGCGTGAAGTAAAAACTAGTTAATTACACTCGGATTGGTGTTTATTTCAAGCTCGCATACTTGATATAAAGTAGTTTCAGCACCACCCGCGCAATTAATTATTGTTAAAGAAAATAGCCTAATCTGTCACACCGGGTTTTCAAGATTTTTATTTGAAGAGAAGAATAGCCCGCCAGTTGCGTTTGATATTGTTGATTCCTAACTAGAAGTAAACAGCCTGTTCCGTCCTAAATGGTTATTATAATTATAGTTTGAAAAGAAATGTAGCACGCCCGTTGCGTTTAAAAGTGTTATTTCCTAACTAGCAGTAAGTAACCTGTTCTGTCGTACCTGGTTTTCATGATTATTGTTTGAAAAGAAGTATACCACGCCAATTGCGTTTTTTAGTGTAGTTTCTCAACTAGAAGCAAAAAGCTTGTATTGTCATACTTAGTTTTCATGATTTTTGTTTGAAAAGAAATGGAGCCCGCCTGTCGCTTACGATAGGGCTGTTTTCTTATTAGAGGCAAATAGGCTGTCTGTCGTACAAGGTTTTCATGATTATGGTTTGAATAGAAGTATGGCACGCCCGTTGCCTTTGAAAGTGTTGTTTCCTAACTAGTAGTGAGTAGTCTGTTTTGTCGTACCTGCTTTTCAGGATTATTGTTTGAAAAGAAATACAGCACGCCAGTTGTGTTAGAATGAGTTGTTTCCTAACTAGTAGCAAGAAGCCTGTTCTGTCGTTCCTGGTTTTCATGATTATTGTTTGAAAAAAGGGGAGCACGCCCATTGCGCTTTTACCTATCTAGACATAAACAGCCTGTTCCGTCGTACCTGGTTTTCATGATTTTTGTTTAAAGAGAAATATAGCCCGCCCGTTGCGTTTGATAGTGTTGTAACCTATTTAGAAGTAAACAGCCTGTTCTGTCGTACCTAGTTTTCATGATTATTGTTTGAAAGGAAGTATAGCTCGCCTGTTGTGTTTGAAAGTGTTGCTCCCTAACTAGTATTAAGTAGCCTGTTTTGTCGTTTGAAAAGAAATGTGGCAAGCCTGTTGCGTTCGAAATTATTTTCCCAACTAGAAGTAAAGAGCCTTTTCTGTAGTACCTGGTTTTCATGATTTTTGTTTGAAAAGAACTGTAGCACGCCCGTTGCGTTTGATAGTGTTGTTTCCTACGTAGAAGTAAAAAGCCTGTTCTGTTGTACCTAGTTTCCATGATTATTGTTTGAGAAACGTGTAGAACACCCATTGCGTTTTTTAGTGTTTTTTCCTATCTAGACGTAAACAGCCTGTTCAGTCGTACCTGGTTTTCATAATTTTTGTTTGAAAAGAACTATAGCACGCCTGTTGCGTTTGATAGTGTTGTTTCCTACGTAGAAGTAAATAGCCTGTTCTGTCGTACCTGGTTTTCATGATTATTGCTTGAATAGAAGTGTAGCACGCCCGTTACGATTGATAGTGTTGTTTCCTATCTAGACGTAAACAGCCTGTTCTGTCGTACCTGGTTTTCATGATTATTGTTTGAAAAGAAATGTAGCACGCCAGCTGCGTTTGATAGTGTTGTTTCCTGAGAAGAAGTAAATAGTCAGTTCTGTCGAACCTGGTTTTCATGATTTTTGTTTGAAAAAATTGTAGCACGACAATTGCGTATTTTAGTGTTTTTTCCTATCTAGAAGTAAACAGCCTGTTCTGTCGTACCTGGTTTTCATGATTATTGTTTGAATAGAAGTGTAGCATGCCCGTTTCGCTTTTTTGTGTTGTTTCTAAACTAGAAGTAAACAGCTTGTTCTGTCGTACCTAGTTTCCATGATTATTGTTTCAATGAAGTGTAGCACGCCCATTGCGTTTTTTAGTGTTGTTTCCTATCTAGACGTAAACAGCCTGTTCTGTCGTACCTGGTTTTCATGATTATTGTTTGAAAAGAAGTATAGCTCGCCCGTTGTGTTTGAAAGTGTTGTTTCCTAACTAGTATTAAGTAGCCTGTTCTGTAATTTGAAAAGAAATGTGGCGAGCCAGTTGCGTTCGATATTTTATTTTCCCATCTAAAAGTAAACAGGCTTTTTAGTAGAACCTGGTTTTCATGATTATTGTTTGGTAAGAACTATAGACTGCCCGTTGCGTTTGTTAGTGTTGATTCCTACGTAGAAATAAAAAGCGTGTTCTGTCCTACCTAGATTCCATGATTATTGGTTGAATAACTTGTAGCACGCCCGTTGCGTTTTTTAGTGTTTTTTACTATCTAGACGTAAACAGCCTGTTCAGTTGTACCTGGTTTTCATGATTTTCGTTTGACAAGAACTATAGCACGCCCATTGCGTTATATAGTCTGTTCAGTTGTACCTGGTTTTCATGATTATTGCTTGAATAGAAGTGTAGCAAGCCCTTTGCGTTTGATGGTTTTGTTTCCTACCTAAAAGTTAAAAGCCTGTCTTGTCGTACCTGCTTTTCATGATTATTTTTTTAAAAGAAATGTAGTACGCCCGTTGCGTTTGATAGTGTTGTTTCCAACGTAAAAGTAAAAAGCCTGTTCTGACGTACCTGGTTTCTGTGATTATTGTTTGAAAAAAGTTTAGCACGACCATTGAATTTTTAGCGATGTTTCCTATATAGAAGTAAACAGCCTGTTCTGTCGTATCTTGATTTCATGATTATTGTCTGAATATAAGTGTAGCAGGCCCGTTACATTTAATAGTTTTGTTTCTTACCTAGAAGTAGAAAGCCTATTCTGTCGTTCCTAGTTTCTATTATTATAGTTTGAAACAAGTGTGGCACGTCGATTGAGTTTTTTTATAGTTGTTTCCTATCTAGACGTAAACAGCCTGTTCAGTCGTACCTGGTTTTCATAATTTTTGTTTGAAAAGAACTATAGCACGCTCATTGAGTTTGATGGCGTTGTTTCCTAAATAGCAGTAAATAGCCTGTTCTGTCTTACCTGGTTTTCATGATTACTGCTTGAATAGAAGTGTAGCACGCTGTTTGAGTTTGATAGTGTTGTTTCATACCTAGAAGTTAAAAGCCTGTTTTGTCGTACCTGCTTTTCATGATAATTACATGAAACGAAATGTAGCACTCCCGTTGCGTTTGATAGAGTTGTTTCCTATCAAGAATTAAATAGCCAGTTCTGTCGCACCTGGTTTTCATGAGTTTTGTTTGAAAAGAAATGCAGCATGCCCGTTGCATTTGCTACTGTTGTTTCCTAACTAGAAGTAAATAGCCAGTTCTGTTATATCTGGATTTCATGACTTTTTTCAGAAATATTATTGCAGGCCCGTTGTGTTTGATAGTGTTGTTTCTTCGCTAGAAGTGAATAGTTCTGTCGTACCTGGGTTTCATGATTTTTGTTTGAAAAGAAGTAAATCACGCCCATTGCATTTAATTGTGTTGTTTCCTCGCTAGAAGTTATAAGCTGGCAAACTTGATTCAACTAATTATTATCTCCATCCTTGCAATCAGTGATTATTTAATTGAATTAAATGCAATTTACATAGTATACATACGCCTTTCCTAGAAGGGTACTGAGCGATACTTTGAATGCTAAAATAAAATTAATTTTAAAATTATTTGATAGCTACATTATCTGTTCCGGACTGTCCAAATGCAAGTGTAATGATATAATACAGACGCTTACAACGCCAGTGATTACATAATAGCCTAACTTCCATCTTTTCGGAACATTTATATTTGGCGGATTATAATGTAGCCAATTCCATGTTTGCAGCTAGAGTCGGCGTGGTGCTATGACCGGATGAAAACTGATCTTATATAATTTGTTATGTTTTGTCAGTGAGTTTACAGCTTAATTTTCAATATAACGTAGGTTTAGTCAATATAGGGCGTTCGAGAGTAAAATTCAATTCAAAACGCAGACGACGAATAAGCAGTAAGCGTGAAGGCATAAATTTTGAAAAGAAAAATTAATTTTAAATTTTTAAAAAAATAATGAGAATATATATTTTATCATTATTAAAATATGAACGTCATAGCAAAGATCGAAGTCAAAGTCTTGTCTTTTAATTTTCGTGTGGTATGCAGTTATGTCAAATTGATTTTTACCAAAATAAATTTCGCCACATTTAGCTTAGTGGTAACGCATAACTGTGAGCAATTGTGTGGACTCATTTCCAGTTTTACTGGGACAACGTCCGTTTTAAATTTGTTAAATTCAGAAGCCCTTCTGCAGCCTCCTTGATTTTACCTTGTTTCTCCTGATCTGCTACTTCGCTAATTATCCAATTATTCGCCTTGTCCAAAATCGAGCGCCATTTCATTTCCTCCTCTACCTCATTGATATATTGCTGCAGAAATACAACAGCCAATGTGGTCACCCACAGTTCTTCTGATGGACCTGAAAAAAGGTGACAATAAGAAAAACATTATAGATATTACGACGAATTTGCGTAAAGAATAAAAGTGGAAGTAAACAAGTTATGTTTTCAAATTGAAATCGTCTTACGTAACAGATATAAATCAGCATGTGTCTTCCGATCACTTCTAAAAAGATTCATTAGTTGCTGTCCTAAACAATTACTTCTGTCTTTAATAGTTAAAAGGACGCATGTTCAAATATGTAACCTACATATTTTGCTTCACTGTAACTCAAATCCATTTTTTGAAACCATTCTTAAAAAGAATTCGTCGCGTATACCATTCACAATTAATAAAGATTTACATTTAAAATATGATAATTCTTACTGTGAAAGCTATTGTGTCGTATCTAATTATAAAATATGTAGAAACTTTATTATTTAATATAAACTGCGATTATATTAAACGCAGATACATGAATGTTTTTCATAAGATATTCCAGGATGATTTATGAATTATTAAATTTTATTTTCATGACTGAGATTATGTGCAAGTTAATTTCATGCAAACACAATCAAGTAAGCTGTCTACCTAAACCAGAACATAAAACAAATTTTTTTAAAATTGCATATGCTACACATATAATTCTGCCATTTACACAAAAAAACATTTCGAATTACCAACAATATTTATTAGGATACACCTTTACGTAAATAATAACTAAAATAATCGAAAAAAATAAACAAAATGTAAGAAGCTCAAAATTCGTTCAAGTCATTACCAGTTCAAAGTTCTACAGTTATTAATATGAACAATGGCTTATCTATAAAAACCTTTAATAACGAGAAATGAATGATGCAAATTTTAAAGAAAGCTCAAAACTCGCCTATTACTCATATATTTTTCTAATTTTGCGAAGATTTTGAATTAACGCTTAGATCGACCTGTCTACTGATGCATGCGATATTTTTGAGGTTCGGTCACTAGACCCTAGGAAATAAATTGTTTGTAACATCTCAAATGCTTTCCAGCCTCGTTTAGGTTAGGCAATAAAGCAATGCAATGTTTCACTACGCTTCTTCCTACTGCCTATTACATTTCATGATACCATTTTTGATGATAAACACAAAAGCTTGCTCAAGATGATTCGCATTTCAATTTAATTAATGTTGGCAAAACTTTACCATTTTTACGCCAGTATTTCTTAACAAAGTATTTGATTATTTCACGAAATTTTGTAATGTTTTAATTTAAACAGAAGTGCCAAACTACAAGGAGGATATCGTTTGAAATATTATTATGCGAATACAAATTCTGATTTTTGTAGTTTTTTTCATAGAAACAAGCAATTTTAGCTAAAGCTAACCAAATTTTCAAACCTGTAAAATATATAGACATTTATACTACTATAAATGGATAGCCGTAATTCTGTTACAAAAGCACAAATTGAGGAGACAACGTTTTATTACTTTTTTCCAGTGCCGCGTTTGCGTACGCGGGTTTTAGCTTTGCACCGACAGTTTCACAAAGATCCGATTGATCACAATTTCCATTTTCGTTTTGTCTTCGATCGGGCTGAGATTGTATTCGTCCCAATAAAAATGCGGTTCTATCACATCTTTGTATATTGGCAACCGTCGGTGCAAAGCTAAAACCCGCGTACGCAAAACGCGGCATTGGAAAATATAAAGCTGGCACTCCGCAATCAAATTTCAAAAAATACTTGAGTACCATATTACTACTTCAAAATGTTTCCTTGCGGAATAATGCAACATTGTTCCAAGTAGACTCGATAATCGTTTTAAACAAGCTACCTAAATTAAATCCAAACTGGATTAAAACGTAGTTCAATGGAAGTATGGATTCTCAATTATATAATCCTTCCGCAATGTACTGACAAGATATTGATAAGGCTCAAACAAAATTTACGATAGTTATTGCCGTTTTTGTGTGTTTTAACAAAAAAATAACATGCCAGCTAACAATTATTTCAATGGTTTGAGCTTAAAAGACAGGTACAAGTTTTAATGACAACTGGGAAAATAAGGACAAAACCACAAACGTGTATACAAATAGTGCATACAATTCAAAGTATTATTTCACTGGTTCAATAATAGTTTTTACTTTGATTACGTTTGTCGATATTTGTTTAGTCCACTCGAGTACTTAAAACAATGTAGCCAAGTAAGAAATGTTTCGAATGTTATCTAGATGTGAACTTGATGGACATATATTTAATAAAGAATATTAGTTTTGATTAACAGCAAATGTCAATGAGAGCTTTGAATATTTAATACTTAATGTTAATTGAGCGTTTAAGCTACTAATACACAACATGGAATATTTGCAACTTCCGGGTCTTTTCTTAGGAATCTTGTCTACCTGTATATTCGAAGTTGTTTTTTGCTAACTCAAGATTTGCAGTAGCTAATCAATAACCGTATATATTTACACCTTTTGTCGATTTAAATTAATTTCTTCATTTTTAGTTTTTCCACAACATTCTACCGGAAAAAGATAAAGGAAATTAATCAAAATGGAAATATTTGGAACTATTATCCATATCCTATTTTGGTTAGCATTTTTAATAAAACGTTTAATTATCTGTATTGATGTGTATTGCTTATTAATACCCGATCATCCTTTGTGTTTTTGCCAATTTTATTCAATATAATTCCATATAGTTTACGTGAAAAAACAGAGTTCATGTTAACCATCATAAAAGTTATATGTACTTTAAATGGAGTTTGTTGCGCAGAATCATTATACATGCAAGAATGTATTAGGTGTTGCGAACCTAGTAACAAATTAGTTCAGTTGTGACCAGAAGGATAAACCAAAGTTACAGTTTCGAGACTTTATATGATGTTAACTTCATTACTAAAGGTATACACATTCGTCTAGGAGATTGTACCATCCTATTATCCCACATTTCTCACCCAAATATATAGTTGTTAAAGGGCGTAATACCGGCTCCTACTGATGAGTCGCCAGTAAGCACGAAACGAATGTGCATGTGATTTTACTTTCCGTTCATGCTGTCTTTGGTTTATCCTTCTGGTCACAACTGAACTAATTTGTTACTAGGTTCGCAACACCTAATACATACTTATTTGTACTTTGTTTGAATTATACTATTCAGATAATAAACTCTTCTGCTGATAAATTATGTTTTGTTCTTGATCCAACGAATCCGGAATCCTCTGAGTCGAGAATGCGATACAAATCGGCCCTGTGGAAATATCTCGTTTCGCTGAATTTAAATGTGCGTTCTCGAATAGAAGTAGTTCTAACAGTACTCGTAAGCGAAATTTTACAATTAAAGCACGAACAATATATTGATATTAACTTTGAAGCTTATATAGGCTTGAAACCCCTATCCAAATATTAACAGAAATCTATAGTAACATCATGTTTTTATGAGTTTTCGATAGGATCATATTTTAAAGTATAATATCCATCTCGTTTATTTGTTTCTTGTATTATATAATATTTTATTTTTCATTTTATAATATGCCTGTCACATTTTGCCTAAAACGTAGTGATTTTAAATTGAATTAAATCTATCGTTTACAGATGTAGCTTTATAATAAATGCTAACAAAATTTTTGCCGATTTAGTTACCGTTGGATTCAAATGTCGAAACAATTAAATGATTAACTGGTGACTACGTGAAGATTAATTTACGAGCCAGACAATTCAGAACTTACATTCACAAGGCATCGTCATCTTAATCTTGTCCAAAGTCACATGTAGAAGCAAAGCAACATCTTCACTTAGAATCCAATTTCCCGAAGACATCTGCAGGCTGGCAAACCTAGCCGCAATGTTAGTGTTACTTACTAAAAGAGAAATAGAGAGTTAGAAACAATATCACGGTCATGCTCAAATACGTCCAAAAAATTAATGTCAAATTACTAACTGAAGGTGGGACGGATATTAAAAGCATAATGGACTATCAAGTGCAGAAATTACTGTCTAAATTTTACGTTGAACATATTAAAAAATAAATACAGCTATACGGCGTGAACGTATTTAAAATTGACAAATTATGCCAAGCTTGATGAAATTTTCTGAACTGATATCAAACTACATAGCAAAATGAATTGAGACAAATATATTTGGTAAACTCAAAATAAAATGTAAACATTATGTATTGCAAATAAAGCTATTAAATCATCAATTTTCATGAGTCGCATTGCAAGACAAATTATAATTTTGTCACTTCATACATTTTCTAGTAGATAATTGATAACCGGCAGGGGATTGATGTCTATGCGTTAAACTAGTAAATAAGTGAAAACTTCCATCGATTGTTTTCGTGTTTGTGTTTGTTAACTTATTTAGAGTATACCATTATAGTTTTTAACGATAACTTTGGGTTTCATGTTACATTTAATAAGATTATAAAATTTAGTAGGATTAATACTTTATGAAATACCATTTACTTTAGAAAGTTTGCTTTATCAGATGACGTTACATATGTTTACGAAATACGTTATCTGGTAGTTTCTGGTTGGTGCAATTAGGTATTAGTGGTGCACACTAATATCAAATTATATTAAATATGACCAAATGTATAAACCAACATCAGAATGAATAGAGCAATAATCTAATGTATACAGTCGTTTCGTGCTTACAAGTAACTCATCAGTAGGTGTCCTATACCCACTATACATTTTGGTGCGTAATGTGAGACAATCTAACGATACAATCTCCTATACCAATGTGTAAACCTCCGGTAGTGGAGCTAACTCTATACAAAATCTTCAACAATGCTAATTCAAAGTCAAGCCACTGTATGCAACATATAAACCAAGCCTGTAAATAATACCAATACTATGGTTGTCTTGACAGAACCTGATAAAAATACTATTTGCCCAATAGGTTCATGGTAACAACACAATGGTTGCCGAGTCGATAAAAGGCACCAAAACAAGGTATTTACAAGTAATATTGATCAATGGCTGAGTGTTTGGATTTTCTGGAGTAACAGCTGTTCAGAAATAGTTGTAATTCTTAATTTTGGCAAACTTTAGCAAAACTTGAAATCTAATGTTTTGTTGCCATATAACGAATCGGCAAAGATAATGATCGTTTCGGGTACTGACACACCAACCATAGTGTCGGTAGTCTTAACAGGCTCGGTATATAAGTTATATTTATTGAGTTAGCTTTGAAGTCGTATTATGGAAGACTCTATATGAATTTACTTTACTACTGCAGGTTTACACATTCGTATAGGAGATTGTACCGTCCAATTGTCCCACATTCATTAATCAAATATGTAGTATTTATGGAGCTCCTACTGATGAGTCGCCAGTAAGCAAAAAATAGGCTCATAAGATTATACATTACTTTCATTTTGACTTCGGTTCATTCTTCTGGTCATGCCTAAATTATTTTTTACGTTAAATAGTACATCGCGAACTCGATTCCAGCAGGTAGTGTTGGGGATAAACAAGTATTGACGATAATACGCATAGACAACATTCTAATATATCAAAACGTTTACAGTCAACAAATTTAATATGACAATAACCAGACCTGAGATTGGACCAGAACAAAGAATTATCCACTTGCAACGGAAATATTGAAAAATAGAAAACAATTTTTGCATCAAAACAAAGCTTCTATATAAAACACCTAATTTAAAAATGACTATTTAGCTTTTCGCCATATTTCAACTCGAATAAAATATTTTGAAATCAATAAATATTTTTTAAGAAAAAATAAATAGATCAGAATAAATGCATACATCACATAACAATGAAGAGGAAGTTTTTAACGTACGTGCAGAGGCACATACGCGTAGAAACAAAAGAAATTTATCAGTTTGCATTCAATCCATGTAAAATAATTATTGTTAATTTTAAAGCTGATCAAATCATATTAACTGACTTTTTTCGAAATACACAGAGTATTAATCTCCATTTAAGAAAAATCTTAAAATATATGTTTTAAAGTGTGCTTCTAAGAAACGATGTGACCTTTTGCGAAAAGCTTCTACGCTGTGCTTCGTCTTAAATGCTCTGGAATTTTCTATTTAATTATTTAGCCTGTCCTTTCTAAATGACACATTGAGCAACTGTTGCTTTCGTAATATACAGTGCTGGACTTTTTTTCATTGCAGGTGGATTATTTGTTAGATTTACGTCAGTACGTGTGTCTGCCAGTAGTTTTACTATGTTGTTCGACGAATGGTTAAATGCAATGGGGTTGGTTTTTAATTCCATCTCGCAAGCTTTATATAAAGAATTGATCCCACCACCCGCGTAATCAATAAGTTCAATTTTATTACTTATATATATATATATATATATATATATATATATATATATATATATATATATATATATATATATATATATATATATATATATATATATATATATGTGGCTGGCAAAAAATTCGACGCGATTTTATTTCTATTTCCTGTTTTGGCTGACTAGTAAGTGTTTATACGTTTGTGTCTGTGTGTGTGCCTGTTTACATACAAGGGTCTTTCTCGCTCTATTGCAAATTGATGTCTCAGATCTGACCATTCTTGTATTGATGACTTGAGAGTTAGACAACCGTTCGCATTGGTGGCTGTTACGAATTTTATTTTGCCAAGTGTAGTCTTTCGTTTTACCTTGTTGTGCAAATTTCTTTTCTCCACTTGGTAACAGCATAGCTGCGGATTGCAGCGTTGAATGCTAATATTGTTTCGATATTTCTGCCATCGTATGTGCAACTGTTATTTTTTCTCTTCAGTTTGTTGCCAATCCGCATGAATGTTTTCTGAGCCTGGACGAGGGCGTGTTCGGTCTTGCCTGGATGCTAGCAAATTGTTGTTGACTTTTTTTATTCGTGGCCAGTCGATTAGAATATCTTGTTGATGGAACTTTTAAATATTTAGGCCAAATGTTTGTTGTTTTATATGAAGGAGTTCATAAATATATAACAATATTTCTGATCTTGCTTTATTTAGAATTGAGACATTGGTCCAATTGACTGGATGCCTCGTTTCCAATGTATGACCGGAAATAGCTGATTTTCCTAACGGTGCCGAATGTTATTAATCAATTTCTGCGAGAAATGTTGTTGGATTCTGTCTATCAATTTTTTTGCTACCGCACATACATGAGAATTTGTAGACTGAATGATTTGGAGAGAATTGGCAATTGATCTTTGGCATCCAACCTCATGATTCTTTTGTGCAAAATGTGATATTAACTTTACCACTAGGAATATTCTCCTTAGTTATTCTATTTGGCCACCCTGCACTTATTGAGGTCGGTATATCGCTTCTAAATGGTAAGTTTAGGAAAAACTGTTTGACGGTATCCTCGCTAGCATCCGTGGTCGTTTTGACATAATGAACCGCTCTGGGTATGTTCAGATCAAATTTTCCTGCCTCTGTTCGCTAGGTTGTTAACTAAGTTACTTTTGTGGGATTTTGGCCCACTGTTGTTGTAATGAATGCATTGCCCCGTGAAAGTGGATAATAGCCATTTATTTCGAGACTAATAAACTTCACTTTACAATCTTTCATTTATATCCATCCTGGGTTTTCATTTTATTATGTGCGTGGCAACAAATCTGACTCGGTTTTACTAATATATCTTGTTCGGGTTGATAAGTAAGTGGGTATGCGTATGTGAGTGTTGTTTTGCATGAAAAAGTCTTTCTTGTTGTATTGCAAAGGGATGTCTGAGATCTGGTCATTCATATTTTGATTTCTTCAGAGTTAACCAACTGTTCGCATTGTTGGCTGTTACGTGTACGGATGGTACTTTCCGTGTGTAGTTTTTCGTTTCCCCTTGTTCCGCAATTTGTTTTCTCCACTTGACAATAGCGCAGTGGCTGATTGTAGTGTTGAACGACCATATTGTTGCAAAATTTCAGTCTCCGTATGTGCAGCTGTTTTGTCCCCTTTCAGTTTGTTGCCAATCCGATAGAATGTTTGTTGGATGTTGTTGTGGGGTGTTTGGTCTTGTCTAGATGGTAGTAAATTGGTGTTGTATCTCAGGATTCGTGGCCAGTCGAATATCATGTTGATGAAACTTGTCTCCTCCAGAATTGTTTCCGCCACCATCCTCAAATATGACGGGAAGTAAATCACCGGGACCTGTTGCATTGCGATATTTGGGAGATAGGATGGCATTCCGTATTTCTAATTCTGAGAGTTGTATGGGGTTAAAACTTCACATTGTTGATACCGGCGTACTTCCAAGAATCGGAACTGAATCAGGTTTCTACAAAAATTGAGATATGAAGCATCGATCTTAACTCAGTTTCGTAAATCATTTTGAAATGTATGGTAAACTTTTTTATTCCACTGGTTCCTATTACATACTTTTACGCGGTAGCATGGCTTTCTGTACGAGAAGGACTTTATAGATAAAACTTGTGTATAATTCCAACAAATGCTGGAGAAAATTGAACTGATTCATTTCAGAATACATATTTTTAATATTTCAACGTGTTGGAAAAATCATTTGTTTCTAAAATGCATCTATTAATTAAAATATTGCCTAGCAAGTTGCATATGCTTGTAATTGATTTTCTGTAGATAATATATTACTTTGAGTATGATTTAATTAGGTATTTCATAACATTAGGGCTGATAATAAACAGTAAAAAGGGAAGAGAATTAACAAAAAGGTAACATAACAAAAATTAATTATATTTATTTTCATGATGCTGTGAATAATGATATTTTTTTAGATCAAACTTCAGCAAGAAATTAAGAATTTAGGCATAAATATGCCATGTACAGCTTCTGCTGATAGACATATATAAAGAATAGTTAGCAGTGCTAAGAACAGATGGGCGCGAATAAATATAAATATCCTATCTAACGATAAAAAATACACAAACGTATATAATTTGGATTAGACCGATATTAGGATATACTGCCCGTACTTGGTATCCATTGAAAAATGATTGTCAATCAAGCTTAGAGCTGTACAGAGAAAGGTTGTGAAACATATTACCCTGTCTCCTGCACTATATACGCCAGTATCACTGCGAACTTTATGGTTTCGGAGGATATGCTATTGCATAAAAGTTTTCCATTTGAACCAGTGGATTGGTGCCTACATGAAACCAGTAAGAAAGACTCATGAAGTTGGAACTAGATCTGGATATTTAGCGGTCTCTTCTCCTTTTGTGGAATATGTTGCGGGAAGTTATTTTCTTTTTCAAAAATTTATAGAATTTCCAATCAATTTCAAAATGGACTTAGAGAAACGCCTCTATCTGAGATGTCTTTTAAACATTTTATACTGAACTAGAAAAAAATTACAATCCCACTGATCTTTTTAATTTTGATTATGATAATACTTTCGCGGCAATGATAATTGTGATCAGCAACATACACTCTTGAATTTTATTTCCATATTCTGTATTATTAAATTGTAATGTTATGCATTATATCATCATATTAGTCAACATTAAAAATAATCCATTGATAGTCAGGGTTCGCATTTTGCATAATGTTACACTCTAATTATACCTTAATTTTTCCAATTATCAGGTCTCTGAATTTCGATGATGAATCTATAATTATTTGTATAATTAATTATTGTACAAATGCGATTAATTAAAAAGACCATTTTTTCCTTTATCATAATAACTGTATCAAAATCGATATAACGTATGCAGTGATATTACTGCTGGATTTTCAGATGTTGATATATCGTATATCCAAACTAGTGAGATTTACTTATCTATATGAGACTAGTTGGACATATTTATGTGATGTGATATCTTTTATACATTGTACATTTGTTAATATTATTATCGATTTGATGGAACATGTGTGGTTTGAATCCAAATATTAATATTCTAATCTATTCTCTTCTATTTATATTAGCATTCAACTTCATTAATGCAGCTCACAAAATTTTCAAAATTTATGTCGGTGGAATTTATTCATTGAAGAGCAATGTAAAAAATGTTTAACTGCTTGTGATAGATTTATGAATAAATCATCATCATCAAGTGCATAGGGATGACAAATAGAGTTACACTCAGAGCTATATTTGATTTTAATCACATAGATATGTTAGAAATTACCTTTTGCGTGTTTAAAAAAATCATAAATTTAAAGTTCTCAGGACTTGTGAAAATTGAAGGTTTATTAGTACGAATAAAATGATATCATAAGACAATTTACAGACTTGGTCATCACCAACGCATTATTTGAGAAGATAAAGAGAATTTAGAATATAAACTGACTCAAACTCATACCCGTACACTTTTCGGTGTAGGGTAATCAAGTGATCAATTTCCAAAATAAAAATTTTGGATCACAAGTGAGACGGTCTACTTTGTCTGCAGATACAGCCTATAATTTCAGTTACCTAGATAGATTGAAAAATAGTAGGTCAAAGTAGCTTTGTCATCTGTTGCTCCAGCCATCGAACGAATACATCGATTCACATTGCGTTGTATGCGCTATTTATGCAGTTGGTTTTCTTTAATTTCTTAGCGAAAAAATGGGGATGATCAATTTACTTGAATTGAAATCCTTTGTATTTTGGCAAAGAAATTGGGGCTGGTGGTTCTAGCGTTGCTAGCAGAACTTGACAAACGAAGCTGTAATAAGGCTAAAATGTCTAGAAGTCATGAGGTACGTCGATCCGTCTGGCATCACCAGAAATACAGAGTAGAAAAACATTTCTTCTTTTGATAAAAGGGCGTGCATCCAGTAAATCAGACAGTATCATAATGTTAGATATTGTTTTCTACGGAGAATTAATTTATGTGCATTAATGTTTCACGAATGGCATAGCTAGTAGCACGTTAGTTCAAATGGGACCACAAAGATATCTGAAAGCCATCATAAACAAAGTACGTAATCGCATGTTCGGATGCGTTGCCTGCCTTCTGGATTCTCAATTGTATTTGTTCAGTTAATTCATATTGACGTTCAGCAATAAGAAACTGGTCTCGCTCGTAAAGAATTTCGCTCAAAGAAAATCACATTAAGGAAGTAATTGAGTATCGTTCCAATTCGCAAATAAGCAGAGAGTGTTTGTGGTTTACAGAATACTCTAGCTAAGTAAGGAAACGGTTGTCAGCGGGTAAATTACAAATTTTATTTATGAATTGTAATAAATGCGAGCAATTGTAATCTTAGCTGGCTTAAGTAGTAAAACACAGACCTCTAAACAGAATAAAAACCTTTGTCAAACACGTATAAATCTCAGTTTAGCATTAATTCATTATGTTCTTTTTTACGAATTCCAAGTCGGAATGGATCAGCAACGCAAGGATCTAACAAAATAAAATAAAGTTAATTTTATCAAAATCTGAAATATCAATTTTTATCTTTTAATGTTATACTGCACTTTTTTTAAATTGCATAATTTTTAAAAGTTGATGTTGTTCTACCAGTTATCGCATATGCAATCAATATTGTAACAAGATCTATCCTCCATCAAAATCACTGGGTTACACTGTATAATGTCCATCTCGGATATTCTTGATGTTTCTTGTGTTTGTTAACTGTTTGATCATTAGTAGTTTCATAAAGCAGTGTACACTGTCACCACAAATTACCTAAACTGTTGCTATATAATTTCAAACTGGGTTAATTATATTTATTTTAAGACATTTCGAGTCAAACCTTTTAAAGATAAACCCTGAGGGTTATGATAAGACAAAATATTCGGATATCAATAAACATTTAACGATTGACACATGTACACAACCACAAACATATATATATATATATATATATATATATATATATATATATATATCCCTGAGGTTTGGCGACGGATGATTTGGCACATTCTCGTACCATCCATACCAGGATAACTCAGACGGCGATAATCATGAAATATCGGGTATCGGCAGTCTGGTGGAAGCTAAGTTTTACTACCCACCTTTCCTTTGATAATATGCGCAATGACCTCCGCATTGCCCAGCTGGAAATTAGTAAATCTGTCAGTGTACTTTCGTCAACATGCTGTGAGTTCTTTGTCTATTTTTCCTTTCGTCTGGATATCTTTCCTTAGCGACAGTTTGGCTTTCTGATGTTCTACTAAATTTATTTAAATAGAAGATAAATAATCAGCCATTTCATTATTATATATTTCACAAGACTAATGCTGAAATTAAACAGACTAAGCGAGATCATTCATTATACTTGGCAGATAATTCATTGAACCTTTCTGTGAGGCCTTCTCAAACGACCCGTTGTCGATCTTCCCTTCGTAAGAGTAACCGAGGAAATATCGTTCGAAGTGAAGGCAGAAGTCGTGCAGAGATAGTAATTCTCTTTCTGTTGCCGAATAGTAATTTTCCGAAGCTTTTAATTTTCCGGAATAAAATGCTATGGGATGCATTTCAATTTTGAGTTCGTGTTGTAGTGTGGCATCTACGGCTACATCGGATGCGTCGGATTACAATTTCAATTATGCATTTTGCCAAACGGCATTATCGTTGTATGTTGCGCAAGCAGCTCTTTTATTTGTTCGAACATTTTCTAGTCGATTGCCTCCTGACTAATACACGAGTTGGACATAGGCGACTTCGGCCTTTGGAGATATCCTGTCAATTGGGTTTGTGCCAAGAAAGCGATGCAGTTCTTACGATTTCATCGGTTTGGATAACCTTATGATTGCCAGAACATGATGAGTTTCCAATAGGGACGAAACCAGTCTACTGGATGAATTACATTTTCTGCACTATAGAATTCTTAGTTTATACTGACAAATGTAAGTAATTAATGGGTCAGGTGTTTATATCAAGACCACAACCTTGATTATAATGATGATTGCCTCGACCATGTCTTCCAGGATTTTCTAATGCTATTTCTAATTGAGTACACTGTGAATTTCACTTGTTCCTGCGCCAATACGCATTTTTCCACGGTTAACACTAGACCAAACTGATCAGTGCGAGCTAGAGTCTCTTTGATGTCTATTAAATGCTGTTCATAATCATCAGAGGCTATTGTCACACCATCTATGTAAGAATGGGTACGTGGAAGTTTCCGTAAAACCTCGTTCATACATTTCAGTAATGTTTTTGATACACTGCACATACCAAAGAGCATACGCTTATATTTAAATATGACAAAGGGTTTAAAGACATCTGTGTTCGAGATGATTTCTTCGTCGAGAGGAATCTAATAATAAACTGATGTAAGCCCAATAACAGTTAACAATTTGCGTTGGGCTAATTCATCAACAATACCTTTGGCGTTATGTATAGGATAACGATCTAGAACCGTGACTTTGTTTGAGGCATGCTAATCATCGCACAATCTTCAATCACCAACTTGTTGCTTGGCTTCCATATGATTTTGTGCTCTAACTGTATTCATCGAGCAGATAAACATGATAACCAGATGATGAGTGTTATTGATAAACAGAAAATAATTTACTATACCTAATTGAATAAAAATTAGCCATGCTACATCAGCTGCCGCCAAAATAGACGTCTACGTCAAGTTAAAATCGAACTCCTAGGCAGGATCTTGTTTCCGAATCTTTTGGATACTCTAAAATAGTTTCTGTCATCTCTGTGTGCTCTTGATGTTCTGACGTGGTCGTTGTTATTTGATATGTTGCTGATACATATTCTTGATCGTTATCACATTTTCATATAATTTGAGTCCAAAAAGTAACTCAAATGCAGGCTTCAAACCGATCAATGGGACTGGTTGTATTCGATAAAACATTTTAGAACTCGCTTGTTTATCTGTTGATGCACAGTGTGGACTGTTTTGCATCCACTCGTATATTGACATGCGTATATATATATAGCATAGCAAAGAAGATAAGAACCGTCAGATGAAGTTCTCTAGTGGGTTGCGAACACAGTGTTCAGAACACGCTGGAGTTGCTATACTGTACCACGTAGTCAGTCTAGTTGTACTGATGAAATCTAGTTCTTTAAAGTTCGCAATCTTGTAAAATTGTTGAAAAATTCACACACTCCTAGATGAGCGGATTCAAACCAGACATTGATCTTGAGCGAAGGAATTAGGCGATCTTCATTGCTAATAAGGGTACGTAAAAAGAAATTCGTCACTTGATCTAGCAAGGTACATTGGCTTGTGTTGAATATTGACCTAAAATACAATATGGCACGTTCGCGACGACAACGTTTCACGGGAATACACGACGTAGTCCTAACGAAACTAAGATTTGCCAAGCTATATGTTTTAATTGACTGGCCAATGGTGGCCTACGACTGGACATCGGTTTTGAATGTTACTGAGAAATCGGATTTGACTAAAGACATTGCAGCACCAGTATTTATCACAAACGCGGTTCGTGAAAGTAGATCGTTGACAACAATTAGCGATGCGGTTTGTTTATTACAGCGGAATTACTTGGCCGCCTTACTTCCTCTACACATTTCTGTCCGTGACTGTGATCTTCGTTCTTGAGCCATCAAGAAAACTCATGTAAAGTGCCAATACAGCAAATGCGCACGCAATTTCTGGTGGTACATACCAATTTATAATCGTGCATTAGCTACGTCTCTGGTGTGACCAATGAAGTACGCCGAGCTGCCGTTGAACGTCTATCAGGTCTTTTTGCCTCTACTCTGCGTTTGATATGGTGCTGTTGGTGCAATTTGTGGCTGCGACTGTGTAGATTATGCGTTGAGAAACATCTGCACGAAGGGCGAGTGCTATGTGTAACAGCCTAATTGATTTGTGACGACCTAATTGAATAATTATAGTGCACACGCAGCCTTGAATTTGAGATGCTTACCTGTTCAACCACTAGCTTGAACAGAAAAATTCATTCTGTAAAAGTTTTGGCTTCATGAAAACAATCTTATGCGATCAAATTAAACTTAGACACCAAGAAGTCAATTGCTTGACCATAAGTTGACTCGGATGATAACTCAAGTAATTTTGAAAGATTTCACGTAAGTCATTCATTGACAAACGCGAGATTTCCCTAAAACACTGCCCAATAATTTCATAAAAAATATACATAACGGGCAAAGATAGATTTCAGAATCCAGTTACCATTTGGCATCAACATGAAACACAAAACTAATACAGCACAATGGTCCCTGTTCGGGCGCCAGTTTACTGTTCATTTTGTCACGCCGCAAAATAGTCAGTCTATCAAAACATTTGGCTAGGCAAATCTCAGTTTCATTAGCTTTATGTTGTGTATTCTCTTAGATGTTTGTCGTGGCGGACGTGCCATATTGTATATTTGGTCAAAATTTGATATAACCCAAGGTACCATGTTAGATCCAGTAACGAATTTAATGTACGCACCTTTGCTACCAATGACGGTCGCCTAATTCCTTCCCTCAAATTCAATGACTCGTTTGAATCCGCTCATCCATAAGAGCGTGAATTCCTCATCAATTCTCCAAAGATTAAGTACTTTAAAATACTATATTTCATCAGTACAACTATAATAACTAGACTTGACCTTATGGCAACCCCAGCCTATTCTAAACAAACTGCATTCGAAATGCACTAGTGAACTATATTTTACCGTTATTATCTCTAAACCCATGGATACATGCGAGCTAAGTTATCTGCGAGTAGACGCGGTATAGTCCACACCGTGCCTCACCGGATAATCAAGTGAATTCTCAAAAAAGGTTTTATCGACTACAAACAGTTTGCACTGATTACTTGAATCCTGCATTTGTGCTCCCTTTAAGACCCCAAATATATCAGGAAGTGATAACTATCATTTTGTAAAATGTCAACCAGTACGTAAGAACATAAAAATCAAAGAAAATACTAGAACATACACAAGATTCAAGAAAGAGGCTCAAGCCAGGAGTTCGACTTAAACTTAACATAGACATCAATTTTGGTAGCGTGTGATGTAGCACGGCTACTGTTTAGTCATTTTATTCTAGTATGTAAATAACACTATTTTCAGTTTATTACTGTTCGCATTGGTAGATTATGAATACACCTCATTTACGTATATTAAGTAATTTTTTCTGAACAGCTTTTCTCGTTCATTTAAATTTTTAGTAGCATTATTAACAATTAGTATAATCAAGGTTTCGATCTTGATATAATCACCTAACTCATTAAGTACATACATTTGTTGATATAAACTATGAATTTATAGTGTAGAAAAGGCAATTCATCCTTCAGACCGGTTTCGCACTTATTGGGACGTACTGACCAGAATTTGCCGCGGACAGGGCTCGAATCTGAGCACGTCTGCTTAAAAATCTGTTGCTCTAACCATTGAGCCATTCTGCCACACATTACACACAATTTTTAGATTTATATTAATTAATGTAACTTGGTTAGTCCTTTCTTTTATAGTTAGAGGTCATATGGCTCCCTTTAAGACACAAATATCCAACTTACCATCCCCAATCTGTTATTACTGAACAAATACCACACTACATGGGGAAGTGGTATTGAAATGAACATTTATATAATTTAACGAACATTGTTTGCGCGGGCGGTGATAACAATTATTATAATCAAAGTTGTGATCTTGAAATAAACACCTGACCCATTACATATGTACGTATAAGCTAAGAATTTCAAAGTGAAGAAATGGCAATTCATCACGTAAACCGCTGTCGTCCTTATTTGGAACTTATCACGTACTGTTCACAATTTGCAGCGGACAGGGCTCCAACCTGGGCACGCCTGATTCGGAATCTGTTTCTCTAACCACCGAGTCACTCCGCAGCACACTTCACATACTTTTCGGTTTCATTCTAACTATTGTATATTGTTTAGTATTTTATCTTTTGGATAGAGCTCATATAGCATCCATTTAGTCCCAAAGTTCTACCTAACCATCACCAATCTGTTATTATTGAACAGACGCCAAATTCATATAAATTTTTGAGTTAATATAAGGATTTCATCCTTGGTTATGACAATTTTGTGTTTATATGCAGATTGGAACCTTTATTATAATAATTGCTATCACCGCCTTCGCGACCAATGCTCGTCTAATTATATTATAAACAGTTGGTTATCATCGTAAAGTGTGATCTTCACTAAAGGACTATTTTATTACAGAAGGATATATATGATATATAATGTGCTCAATAAATAATGGATTTTGATATGATTTGAATTGGTTTTCTTATAATGAAGACAAAAAAGTCAGATCCGCAAGCGGCGTAACCAATTTGGGACACACACACACACACACACACATATATATATATATATATATAATAACCATGTACTATTAAATGATAAATTAATTCTGTAATTGTACACACGACTGGTGAAATGAATGAAGTTGATAATCAAGCACACAAATGCACATACACACTTAATAAAGTTATATTCTGATAAATTTATTTCTGTCCAAAACAAATATGCATACCTAAATAATATATACATAGGCAACAGTTTAAGGTAAACTTTAAAGATGTTAATGTCTCCGTAATACCATGATTTATTTGCAAGAGCCAAGGATTAGCAATTGAATTAAAAGTGATACTTAATTCCGCGTTCGGTTGCCACGTCTTGAGTGCTATATGTTGTGGACAGAAATAGTTAAGCGGCTTAAAACTATAAAGACAAAATTCAACTGTTGACATATTTGAGGCCAAAAAGATACGATTTAAAGTCATTGTTAAAAGAATGGAAGTCAGTTTGGAAAAGCGCTCGTAAACCAATATTGCTATGAAATTAATCGCCCATTAAATTCCTTCCAAAGTGGTACCCTCATTCAATAAATTCTTTGGGTAATTAAAATGAAAATTTGAAGAAATTAAATGAAAATACCTAAAATAAGCTGTGTTATTTTTTGAAGGAAGATGAAAACCCATGTAAAATAAAATACAGATGTAACAAGAAGGAGATGGAATCACATAGAAATGTTCTAGGTCTATAATTTCAGTTTCTTATATCAATTCATTATCTCTTAATTGGTTTCATTACACACTACGTTTCATCAATCCGACACTTAATGATAAGGATTCCTTAAATATTCGAGCTAATGATTTTTTACAGCCGTTACACTTGTCATTATTTTACATATACTATCAATTGATTTATTAATTCCATTTGTTAATCTATTACGATCGTATATCAAAGTGCGTTTGCAGCCTCATCATGATATTTAATGACTCATTTCCTATGAATTCTTAGCTGGATTCGATCTCTGTAAGCTTCATAATTGAAGGCCACTCTAAGTTTCCCTAAACGAACTTTTATTCGGCAATCTTTTACTTTATGTAACTAAGAATATAATCTTTTCTAGGCATCCCATGTATTTCTAATGTAGCCAAGAGTTCCTTTTTAACTTTCTCGTTCTTTTATTTTAGACTAAATGACTTATTTTTAGGAATGCGGAGGTTAGATGTTAATGTCCTTCTTTTTCTATGCAAACTGGAATTTGGCAAGACCAGAAAATTTGCTTCTCCAACGGCGTTTCTTGTTTAGCCTCATGTAATTTCCGATGAATAGTGTGTATCCTTACCTCCATGAACATCTTTGTTCATTTTATAGGATAATCATCTACCATGGACATATCTTCCAATCAATGCAGCTCATAATCTTGGTATTTAAATGCACTATTTAAAGATACCTCAATATCATGGTTCCTAGAATGTCTATTTTATTCCAATTTGCTGAAAACTGCTTAGCTATGCCAAGAAAACTGTCCAAGGATGAAATTTAGTAAGAACATGCAACACTTGCATTCTACACTTTAATTATTTTACGAAAGTATGAAAGATAGGTACTTGATAATGCAGTTTGTAAGAAAAGGGATGTTTTAATAAATAATGGCACTGTGAAATTTCAGCTTTAAAGAGTTTACAGCGACAGTTAAATCAATAAATGACTGGAACCGAGGCAGATGCATCCTAAAGCGTCATATTGTGTCACAGCTTTGTGCCTTGCAAAAACTGGTCTCTCAGTCTAATAATCGATACACTTTGGAGGATAATAACCTTTATGCAATTTATGTACTCCTTATAATGTCATGCTGGTATATGCGACAGACAATAAAATGCTAAATAAAATTAACAAAAGTGACATGCTTTATTAACATGTTTTTCAAAGACAATATGCAATGTATGTTGTGGAATAATCTGATGGAAATGAGCTTAATAATTTTCAAATCTGCAAGTTGGTCTAGCAACAAGTTAAAAATTGACTGTGCAGCGTATATTTCAAGCAATGTGAATTAATAGCCTAATATACAAAGTTATAGTCGGTGAGAGCTTTTGACAATAAAAATTAACCCTAAACACATCTAAAATGGGCTTTCCCATAAAATATACGATTAAGACGGCTGAATTCAATCACTTTAAATTCCAAATTTCTTGCTTCTAATAAATCAGTATTATAATGTTAGATATTTTTCGCACCGCACGCCAAATTTATGTGCAATAATGTATTAGGAATTTCGTAAATAGCAGCAAGATAGATCAAATAGGACAGGGAGGATATCCCAAATCCAGTATAAAAGCTATATGACCTCATGTACGGCTGCGTTTCTTGCTTAACGGATTCTCACGTGCATGTTTTTAGAAATCCAGTTTGACATTAGGCAATTGGAAACTCGTGTTTTTAAATAATTTCGCTCGAGATAAACAGATTAAGAGGGTGAATAAATATCGAATCTGTTTGAAACTAAACAGACAGTGTGAGAGGTTCAAAGAATACGCTAGCTGCAGGTCATTTAAAAATTCCAGTCTCAAGTCTCAATTGCCCTCAATAATTTTAATATACGTGAGATCTATTTAAAAAAACGAGAAATCAGAATAGAATGCAACTTTGCCAAGCACATTTTACAGTCGATTTAGCAAAACATCAATATGCACTATTCTTACGTGGTTGACGCGGGTTTGGGCGATTGCGGTATTCATCTAAAAAAGAAACAAATTAAAGTTAATTTGGTGAAAACCTTTATTATCAACTTCATTCAATTAACATTAAAGCGAAATGTATTTTTTTTAAATTTCGAACACTTCTTGGTGACGACAGCCCCGAGCATGCATAGAGATAGGGGCTTCCATTAGTCGTACAAATTGGATAATTCTTTAATGTAGAAGAATAATTTTTCGAAATTACTTCATGCAGAACTGGATAGTTTACTCATAATAAGACGCAGTAAAAAGAATAAATATTATAATCCTCTATGTGTAATCAAACTTGAACGATTGGTTCATTCTTCAATATGCCAAGTACGTCTTAATTTTCAATGCACTAAAACAAATCTAGCTTAATGCAGAACTATAAACAGTGCTTTTCATTTCATTTTCATTTTAATTTTTCACAAGATAACTTCATTTATTCGATTCGTAACCAAAATAATTTTTAGTCTTCAATTTCGAATAATTAAAAATTCCTCGCCTGAATTGTTAAAGACAAACTTATTTGATATTTAAAAGATTTGTAGTTCCATCAAAAAATGTTGATTTAGCGTGTTCGACGTGTATGGGTAGTTCATGCGCACTTAAGATTGTAGATCGATAGATCATAATGCGACCCACAAATTTTGGGTGCACGACGGCCTTTATTCAATCAATATTGAATCCATTTGACATGGTACACCCTTTGACTTCAACGCCAACCTTAAAGATAGGCTTATTTGACAAGAAGGAGTGATTAACTTGAATTATTGTCGACCTAGCAGTTATCGTAAATGCAGCCAATATTAAAACACGAGTTCCTCGATTTCGTGATGACTGAGCTAAAATATATATTGTCCAGCTACTCCAAAAAATCAATATACTCTGGCCTTTATCGAAATTAGTTATCACAGTTGGCAGTAATTATGACATTATTCACATAAATATAAAACATATATTCAATTTGGTATTAGCTATTGCAAATCTAGTAAAGAATTACTTAAAATAGGACAAATTATGGAAACAAAATCAGGATGAGCGAAAGCAATAATCACGTTTATACATGCGTTGCACGTATTATGCAGATTATGAATCTCAATCAGTAGACTGCTTTCGTCCATGTAGAAAACTCTTCACGTACAGTCCAGAATTTTTCTGCAGACAGGCCTCAAACATGAGAACGTTTTTTTCAGTATTCTACTCTAACAGCTGACCTATCCTGTGGCATGTTACAAACAATATATGTTCCAGAACTCACGCACATAAAGTGCAATTTGTAAAGGTGACGGATGAAATGATAGCTTAATTTTAAATTGAAAACCGTTGCAAAAATAGAAATTTACCTAGATTTACGTAAGTAGGTGGTGTCCTTGTTATAACCTGTCCAGCTAGAATTATAGATAAAAAAATTCCTTTTAACAAATTAAAGCACGGTAAAGTAGTTAAAAACATATCATCATTATTAATATTATTATTATTATATTGATATTTGTATTCCTGTTGTATTTTGTACAAATAAGCTATAAAAAGCGTTACGATATAAAGTAATCTACTTGAGGTTCATAAATGAGTTTCAAATTAATTTACATCTAATTTACCTGATATCCTATTTTTCATAGTGTTTCCAATGATAACTATGTATTTTGCTATGGATCTTACATTTCATAAATAGGGCCATTTAAAACTTCTAATGCGCATGTGTAACTCGTGAACTTTATGAATACTCCAGGAAAGGAAAGCTTAAAAGAGTTTAAAAATTGCAAAACTTGAAATTATAAAATTACGTGATCAGTGCTTTGGTTAATAGAGGTTTAGTTCCAGCTTCTTCCATCGTAGGAGATATTTCGGTATATTTAATTAAGCTTAATCACGCTTATTTAGTACGTTTACGCTAATGTATTTACAAACAATCGAAGAAATACAGCAGATATATGGCATTTCAATTATTACCATATGGAAAACTATAGCCAATGAAAGCTTTTGACAAAAAAACGTTACATAATATATCAGGATTAGCCCTAAAACACTTCGAAATTGGCTTTCCCATAAAATATACGATATAGACGGTTGAATGCAATTTTTATAAATACCAAATTTCTAGCTTTTAATAAATCAGACAGTATTATAATGTTAGATATTTTTCGCAAGGCAGGACTGATTTATGTGCAATAATATATTATGAATTGTATATATAGCAGCAAATTAGTTCAAATTGGACTGGAAAGATATTACACCTCCAGCGTAAAACCTATCTGACATCATGTGCAGCTTCGTTTCTTGCTTATCCGGTTCTCACGTGCATGTTTTTCGAAATACAGTTTGACATTGAGCGATTGGAAACTGTATTGTTTGTAAATAATTTCGCTCGCGAAAAAACCAGGTTAACGGAGTAATTCAGTATCGCAACTGTTTGAAACTACACAGTCAGCGTCAAAGGCACACCGAATACGCTAGCTAGGTAAGAAAAGACTTTTCTGCAGGCCATTTACAAATTGAAGTCGCAAGTTCAAAATTGCCATCAATAATTTTACTTTACGTTGGCTCTATTTATAAAACGAAGAACCCACAAAAGAATAAAAATTTGTCAAACATATTAAACTCGATTATGCATAACAACAATATGCAGGTTCTTGCATGGCTGACGTCTACATGGGCGATTTTTGTATTCATCTAAAATAGAATCAATTTAAAGTTAATTGTTTGAAAAATATATAATTAATTCAAAATAATTAACATTAAAGCAAAGCTAACTTTTTAAATTTCCAACGCATGTTTCTGATAGTAGCTCCGAATATTCATTGAGATAGGGACTGGCATATGTCGTGTTAATTAGATAATTTTTGATATTTTGCAGCACAACTCTATTGCAGAGAAGTCCTTCAAAATTACTATATGAAGAACGTGATAGTTCACTCCAAATAATACATGGTAAAAAAATAAATACTATAATCCTTCTGTGTATAATTAAACTTGAACGATTGTTTCATTCTTTAATATTGCAAGTACTTGCTAATCTGCGTTACACAAACACAAATCTGGCTCAATGCAGATCTATAAACAGTGCTTTTTCAATTCATTTTCAGTTTAATTTTTCACGAGATAATTTAATCTATTCGATTCGTAGCTAACAAATTTTAAATCTCCAATTTCAAATAATTAAAAATGCCGCGCCTGAAATGTTAAACTTATTTGATATTTAAAAGTATCTGCAGTTCTAACAACGCATGTTGATTTAACATGTTTGGCGGGTATGGATAATTCATGCACACTTAAGATTGTAGATCGATCTATCATAATGTGGCCCATAATTCGAGGTGCACATCGGCCTTCAATACGTGTTGAATCCATTTGACATTGCAGACCCTTGGACATCAACGCCATCGTTAAAGATAGACTTATTTGACAAGAATGGATGATCCACTCGCGGTATTGTTGATCTAGCGATTATCGTAAATGCCGCCAATATTCCAACACAAGGTCCCCTAATTCATGATGACTGAGTTGTAGTATATATTGTCCATCTCTCAAAATTCTCGGCGTTTCGTGTGCGCTTATTACCAGTCAGATTATTATAAATTTCATTACATACTATACACTGCCACAACAAATTATATACTGGGTCTGTAATATGTACTAGCATAATGGTTTTCGAAATGCCATGTCGATACATGTATCTATAGATTTCAAGATATGCTAAATTTCACTAAAATTGAGAATTAAAAATATTCTGAACATCAGTTACTTCAAAAAATCTATACACTCTGTGACCGCGCCGAAGAGGAATCAGGAGGAAATATGCCGGCGATTTCAGCCGAATCGACGAGTTATTTCAAACCGTCATCAGAGTTTAAGCCCATGCTGGCACCATTAGATGTTGAAAGGCCACAGTTGTGGTCCGAAAAATTTGAAGCATCAGTTCGAACCCAAGAATTTACATTAGAAGCACCTATTGTGCGTGTGACTGTCCAGGAATTAGTGGGCCATACAGTAGCAGTCCAATTGGAATTACCGGTTGACCTCTCGTATGAATAATACAAAAGACGAGTGTCGGATCATTTCTGAGCCAGGCTTCGGGAGGTGTTTTCAGAATTATACCGTCTCAAATCATTACTGACTGAGATGCCCACTGATACCATGGCACGCATCAAAAGGTGGTTCTCGAAGCTTACTGAGTCTTTACCCGGGTTGCAACCGCATGAGGCCATCATGTTCATGCTGCTGGACGATAGACTGTAAAAATAAGCGTGTATGCATATCGAGGCCTGAGAGAATAAATTCAATAAAGTCAATATGTTCCCCTAAGATGCAGGAGGAGACCAGTTGTCTGCCTGGGTGGTGGAAAAATCTTCGAACCAAATATAACATTATATTTCAACTGCCTGATTGCAGCGAATGTCCAGGGCTGACGGTCGATCAGTTTAAGCTATGGCTAGAACTAACTGAAAGTTACGAACCACCAAAAGTATATGGTGCTCCTCCAAAGAAATTAGCAGCAGCGACTCGAGCAACCCAAGAAATGATAAAAGCCGGCGTTCTTGAACCGTCAACATCTGTTTTTCGTGCTCCGATAGTTTATGTTACGAAAAAGGATGGTTCGCTCCGACCGGCGGCTGATTTCAGGCAATTGAACTCAGTGACTAAACCAGACCCATATTCCATGCCGGCTTTTCGTGATCTGTTCCTACAGCTAGCGGGAGGCAAATGGTTTGCCGTGCTTGATCTTAAACAGGGATTTTGGCAAATAGGCGTGCAGCCCGAAGACCGATGGAAGTTAGCAGTACAAGTACCCCAAGGTCATTTCCAATTCACGCGGGTACCATTTGGCCTTATAGAATGATGGACAACAACTTACGTGGACGATGTTATTATATGGGCCACTACTGAACACGAATTACATGTTAGGCTGCAGAAGATGTTGGCCAAAGCTGTAGAATAGCGATTACACTTTAATCCAGAAAAGGTTCAGATAGGTCGAGAAGTGCGGTTCCTGGGGCACTTAGTCTCAGTGGAGGGATGCATGCCGTTAGATTCGAATGTACAGCCTATCAAGGATTATCCGGTGCCTACTACTAGTTTATTGGTATGGTGAATTTCTATAGACCATACCTCGCAGGGATGGCGGTTACACAACAACCCTTATCTAAGTTAACTAGTGCCAAGATACCGTTTCGTTGTACGGAGGAGGCTCAAGAAGCGTTTGTGCTATGCAAGCAGAAATTAATAAAGGCAACTATTTTGACTTTCCCGGTAGGTAATATGTCGGTTGTTACAGACGCGTCAGATATTGGGATAGGAGCTTTGTTACAAGCTGACGGACGCCCTGCGCCATATATAAGTCGCACACTCACTAAGGCGGAACAGAACTATACCGTCACAGAAAAGGAATTACATGCCGTACAATGGGCGCTACGGAAGTTTAGATATTTTGTCATCGGGGGACACGTAGACGTCTTTACCGACCACAAAGCGCTAGTGCATTGGAGATCACTATGTATTGAGAAGAAACGAGTATATCGAGCCATTGAAAAACTGGAAGAATACAATATATCAATTCATCATAGAGCAGTAATCGAGAATGCGGCAGCCGATGCGCTCAGCAGTATTTCCGTTGTGCGGGTTTCGCCACTTATAAAAGTCTCTGAAGAACAGGGAAGAGATGCCACGTGTCAGGAAATAGTCAATCAATTAAAAAACGGCACAGTGGTGTCTGCACCATATAAAACGTTGAGCCTAAAGGTCGGCCACTATGTCATGGTCGCGAAGGTCAAGCCCATAGCACTGCAGGCTGTCAATGATGGGCCGTATCGCGTGGAGAGGGTGGACTCAGAGCACAATACTGTTTTTGTTAGCATGCCCGATCGACCACGAGCTGTTGCACTGGATCGTTTAAGCAGTGAGCCAAAGCCGATTCTTGAGGGAGGAAGATGTGGCAATAGCCCCCTTTAAGACAAATAATGGACAAAGCGTCTTATCTAGGGCAGACATTATTTCAACAGAAATTCCTCGCAGAAGCGCCCGTATAAGAATGAAGCAGTCAGCCCAATGATAAAAGCAGACTTCGAGCCGAAGTGAACATAAATTAATTAATATTTGTAAATTTGTTTTATTAAATCGATGCCCGTTGTGGGAGCAAAATTCTATATATAATTGAGTAAAAATAAAGCAGGTGTGGTACATTTAAAATGGCTTCTGATGGGTTGGAAACGTTGATTCAGGGACTGACTTCTCAAATGAATAATTTAACTGCAGAATTAGGCATAATTAAATCCCGTCTGGAGGAAACGCTGATAATAAACACAGACGACATACGGGTACGTGGACAATCCAATATAGGTGGACACAACACTCTGGCCAATGTTGACTTAGTTATGACATTTCGCAGTGTTTGTGACATTATTCACATAAATATAAAATATTTCTATATTACTTGTTGCAGAGAGCCAATATATTCAATTGGGTATTAGATATTGCAAGTCAAGTAAAGACTTATTTCAAATAGGACAAAATAGTGAAACAAAAATCAGCAGGAGCGAAATGCTTAATCACGTTTATACATGCGTTACACTCCTACTTGCAACTGGTCGGTAAAGGCTGATATTACGCCCTATACCAACCATATATTAGATCGAGAAATATCCGACGATTTTTTAGTACAAACGATCATTGGTTGCGCAAGTAGTGAAAGCAATACTTTAAAGCAAGGTTTTGATCTTCATATAGTCACGAATCTAATTTAATAAATAACTTAAAAAATAAATACATTTTTGTTTATATATATATATATGTATATATAATCATAGACCAAGCAATGTATTATTTAGATCGGAATCTCAATTAGTAGACTGTGTTCGTCCTTATTGGAAACTCTTCAAGTGAAGTCCAGAATTCTTCTGCAGACAGATCTCATACATGAGAACTTGTTTCAGAGTCTGCTACTCTAACTATTGACTTATTCTGTCGCATGCTACAAACAATATATGTGCTAGAGCTCAAACACGTAACATGCAATATTAAAAGGTGACTTATAAAATGATGACTTAATTTAAAATTGAAAAACATAGCAAAAATAGATATTTACCTAGATTTACGTAATAAGGTAGCGTTCTTGGTCTGGCATGTCCAACTAGAATTATAGATACAAAACAAAAATTCAGTTTAACAAATTAAGGCACGTTAAAGAAGTTAAAAAATATCATCTTTACTAATATTAGAGTTATTATATTTATAGTAGTATTCCTGTTGTATTTGATACAAATAAGCTATAAAAAGCGTTACGATATAAAGTAATCTACTTGAGGTTCACAAATGAGTTTAAAATTAATTTAAATCTAATTTAACTGATATCCTATTGTTCAGTGTTTCCAATAATTACTTTGTATTTTGCTATGGATCTTACATTTCATAAATAGGATCATTTAAAACTTCTAATAAACATATGTAAATCATTAAACTTATAAATAATTCAGCATTGGAAACCTTATAAGAGTGAAAAATTTGCAAAACTGCAAATTACAAAGTTATCTGATCTGTGCTCACATCAACATCATGTTCTGCCATACAAAAGTCAAAACTGGATAATATTTCATTTCCATATAACCATAAGAGTATATATATATATATATATATATATATATATATATATATATATATATATATATATAATTGAAAACAGAAATAATATATCAAACAAATTATTATTGAGATTTACGAGAGAGAGAGAGAGAGCAGAGAGAGAAGGAATACCTAGTTACTATGAGTAAATTCATTAGGATAACTCACAGAAATGAGGCAACTAAACCTCTCCACAACACCATTATGGCCAAGTTAGCATTCGGGCAAGGCAACATCAGCAATACAGCGTCCTTGCGGATTTCACTGTATCACGTCATAAACAGACTAAACCTCGCAGCTAACTTTGCCCTACTAAGAAAAGAAAGTTACGAAAATGATTCTACTAGGCATCTGCAACAAGATCGATTCGATGCCATATCACTAAGGTTCTCTAACCAAGAGCTATGGGGCGCACCAGGAACCCATCCTGGCAGACGCGTGGGTCCTCTACCATCCAATTTGGATGTAAGTGACTTAAATTGTTTCTGTCATGTCAAAATTATTAACAAATAATTTCATCAAACGATTTAGTTTGATATGTACCAGTCTAAATGTATAAAACTTTAGAATGTGCAATATTTATTGACAATTTCTATAACTCTATTCAATTGACAAGAAGGGAATGCCCGATAAAGTTATTTTCTATAAAGATCATTTGGGTGAACTGATTGAACCCTCTTCGTTTTAAAAAACAATTGCACAAACAAGAAAGTATTAAATTGCTCGTTCAGTTACTTTTAAAAGAAACTAGGCTCATTAGATAGGATTGAATATGGCTAGCAACATAGAAATATTATCCGCTAGACTGTACGATCGTCGTACTCTCCTGATTGTCGCCGTAATTCCATCATGAAAACTTCGGTTCAAATATGTCCTGTGTCACCATGGATTCTAAGAAGAAACGCTCGTTGAACTACGGACGGCAAAACATTCATTTACACACTTGTAATGTTTAAAAAGTGATTTGAATGTACACCACCTAATCGAAAAACGCCTGTTAAATTCAGAAAAATTTTAACAATCTCTACCTGATGAATCCTCCTGAGATTCCCTTGAGCGTACGCCTAAATTCATTTTTTATAAAAAGCAAAAAAATTGACAATCATTGGGAAATAATTTGAAAAAGTTTCATTAATTTTTTAAATTATTTTTTGTTTGGTACAATGCCTCCTCTACTCATTAATTATATGCCGGGTAAGGTGTCATACGGGTTCCAATTTAAGAATAAATAAGCTAAACAAGTTTTACAGACTTCATTTTCTATGTTATCTCTAGGCAGAAACACAACTTAGAAATTGTTCTTCCTGTAGTAGTAAATTTAGCCAAGGAATTGACTGCGTTGTTTAAAAATAACTTATATGTATTTGATATATTAGATAATAATTAACAAGTCAAATAATAGGAGTGATTAAAGTTGTAGCAGCAGTAATGGCTATATCACTGACTTCATTGTCTATTTAGTGAAGGTAGAATCGTTATATAATATTTGATAATTACATATGCAATTAATAATTGAAATATTAGGCACGATTACATTATGAATTTTGAGCCCGTGCGCAACAGCATTTATGATTTAAAATAGAGTTTTGATTGAAGCTGCACAGTCCTATATGAATGCAGCTTCAGTAATCGTATATCGATGGGGATTGATTGTACACATTTGTATGATAATTAAGCTTGACAATAATAGTACCGTTGTTAATATTATGGTACACGTGCTGTTAACGTATGCGATCGTAGGATAGTTATTGTCTTCAAGAATCATACCGATAAACAAGATAAACGATTAATCAATAATTGATTGCGCGGGTGGTGGTAACAATTCTTTAAATCAAGTTTGCGAACTTGAAGTAAGCACCAATCCCATTGTATTTAACCATTCGTCGAATGATATAACAAAATAAGATAAACGAAAAGGCTTTTGTGATATTCACCATAAATGAAGATAATGCCTAAAATGTTTTGTCTTTACGTCGTGGAAAACTGGGAAGCCGTTTTATAAGCCAAGTAAAACTAATTGCATAGACATCTACAATAACTGAAAATCCAATAAAATTTAAGGATATTATGAAAAGTTAGCTAAAAGTTAACGGAGCGTCAATTCGTAGTGCAATAATTGCCGCTTATTAAAAGGCGACATATCAGAGCAATACCAAGTAATTCCGCTGTTACAGCGAAAAATAGTTTATCCCTGAAACGAACGAAATTAACGCATGACATATGTTCATGCCATGTGCAAATTAATTGAAAGTCTGTAATGTTTAGAAATGTCGCCATTTTCATGCAACAAGAAGAAATTACTTTCTCATTCTTAATGCGATCTTTGTTCAAAATGGAGACGCTAATTATCTATTTTTATTTTATATTCTGAATTACAATGGCAAAACTAATAAACCATTTTTCGCGATCTTCTTGTTAAACGTGGAAGTTAATTACATTATTATAATTAAGGATGCGATCTTCGTACCACAACTGACCCTTTATGTATTTAGATTTGTCATTATAAACTAAGCATTGCATAGTGTTGAAAATACAATTCATTCGGTAGAACGGTTACGTCCTCTTTGGCATCTCATCATGTACTGGCCAGAATTTTTCGCGGACGGTGCTCAAACCTGGGCACGTCTGCTTCGAAATCCGGTTCTCTAACAACTGAGCCACCCTGCCTTTTGAACTCTATACAGTGCTTATTTTAAATGGATAAATATATGCACATAAAAGGACAGGCGTTTATATCAAGATCGCATTATAGTAATTGTTATCACAGCCCGCGGAACCAATATTCGTTTAAGCTAATTACGTTTTAGCCATTTTGATTTTCGTTTAAAACGTGCAAGCTAATAATCCGTTCTGCCTAGAAAAATGCATTTGAAACAAGATATTAGCAAATCTCGACTGTGGGTATTCTTTATACTTAGTGGAAAGGCTGGCAGCCCGCATGGCAAAGAGTCATTCTGTGAAGGCACCGTAAGAAGAACTGGTTTCGGTGAATTTCCTGTCACTTATATTAGCAAAGCACGAGATGGGCAAAAGCAGCTGGAATAACGCATGATTACTGATGAAACTGAGGCGGATGTTTTACCCTTTCGCAATAATTATCTGCACCGTAATACGTATCGGCATTTTTTGCGGTGGACGGGGTAGGTGTATCAGTGCAGCTAATTAATTCCGAAAGACAGATTGGTTTTAGTTTATTAATCAACTTAAGTAGTAATTAATAAGTTTAATATCAGGCCTTAGCATAATGTGCACTTTAAATTCCTAAGCAACAGGTTTATGTGCATATAAGAAGAGCATTATTATTCAAGTAGCAGTTAAATAGAAATGCAGCTTCAGGAAATGAAAAATCTTAAATGTGGAATGCATGCGGTTGAATGATAATTAAATACGAACAGATGACTGTGGTAACTAATTATATAGCGTTCATGCTGTGGACGTACAGGGTTGCATGATAATTTTTCACTTCAAGAATTGACTCCACGTCAAAATAAAATATTAATTTCTAAATAATACGTAGAAAATAGGAGAGCGTTTGTACCGCACAGACGGTTGTAGAATATAAATGTAAATCGGCCGAAAGACGATACGGTAAGAAATTGTGGTGCAACACAAGTCGTTACTCACAGTAGTTCCGTCGTTAATAGTTTAAAAATTCAGATTAATTAAAAGCTTTATTAAATATTGGAGCCTCAAATTATTGTGAAATAAATCCTATTCAATAACGCTAAAACGTGACAACAATTTTCGCCAAGTCTTAACATGATTGAAAAGTCTGGTGCTCTCATTAGTTTATTCAGAATATATATATATATATATATATATATATATATATATATATATATATATATCGCATTTATATTATGCGACAACATTAACACGTGCGGAATAACGGTTTTGTTTTGATCTTTGAGAACAAGGTTTTCGATTTATACTATTGTTTTTGAAGCTCCAACACTGGTAAATATAGATGCTTTGCAACAGACTTATGCCAAGCGATATATTAAGTGGACCTAATTAAAATCGCTCATAAAAACCCTTGGTACTAAAGCTACCAAAGTTAAATTTATGGAATTTACGCTTCTTTAATAGAAAATAATTTCAATTTCATTTTTCTAGTTTACGTGGAAAATTCTTCGTGCAATGAATCCAAAATGCGTAATAATAGAACGGTTTTCGTCAAAAATTATTTGGCAAGACGAACTGAGGCTACAAATCATTAAGTTTAATTAGAAAATGTATACATTAAAAAAAAATAAATAAATAAATAAATATATATATATATATATAAAATTAATTCAACTGATTAAATTAATATATATAATTAATTTGAAATCACTGCATATTGGTGTAAGTAGTTCAATTTTTTGAAAGTTTTTAAACGTTCATGGTATAATCGTTAATTATATTAAATTTCACAAAAAAAATAAATTAACAAAACCTCTACATTAGGCCTACCTTTAGGAGCAAAATTTCCATTATCTTTTAACGTTACTACAAAATAATTTATTTAAAAAAATGATTTATTTTATACGAGATAAATAAAAAATGACAGTTTTAAATTTCATCTTTAATCTCTGCATGTATGTTGGCTCAACTAATGTGTAACGTTATGGAGGTTGTCATTCTAGAATGAATCAGAAAACGCTTAGCAAATATAAATATGCAAACATGTTCTAGTTAAATACACATGTTAGCATAATTCAAGGTAAGACAGGTTTCTCCTTCAGTTTCAAAGTTAAATTCGTTTGGAAAAACTGAGTAGTCTTGTGCTGGCGAGTTTAAATTGTATGCTGAATCTAAAACAAACGGCTGTCCACACGACTGCTTGATCAATAACGCAAGTTTTTACTATAACATGCAGAAATGCGTGTTATGTGCAAGGCTGATAGCATAGGGGCCAGTTGTTTGACTCTTAAACAAGTGCCCATAATCTCCATCAACGGACGTAAAAATCTATACAGATACTGTTAATTTGCTCAATCGGGACGAATAAGACTTACATTTAAGTCTATGCTTAATATGTAATAACCAAACACAAATATATCTGTATATAAATATATTAAAATACTCTCTGTATAAAATAAATATTACAGAATATGGCAAATGTAATTTATTTAAAAGTCCGGCTATACTCAGATCTATAATTTACCAAGTAGCTGTCAGAATTGCCACAATTCATATTAAAACCGGGGAGTAATTACATGAGTGTCTAGCAATGTATTCAATACGCCACCGAAGATTTATATATTTATATATACATTTATGTATATATTTGTATGCGTGTATGTGTGCTTCAATGTATCGATGGATGTATTACCAGTATGCGAGTATGAATGTATATGTGTTTATGAAAGTAAGTTTGTACCTATATCTGCATGTATTCACGGATAGATGCGAATATTCTGTAATTATGTACGAACGCGTGTGTATGTGGGTATGTATTGATGGGTATATGATAGTTTGCTTGTTTTTATTTATGCACTCACGTTTGTAAGATTAAATGTATATATGCATATATGCATGGATGTATGCCCTTGTATATGCATATTTTCATGCGCATGTATACTTCTGAATGAATATATCAATAAAAATGTTGACATTTACTAATAATATGTATGGAGATAATATTCACACTTTCATGCAATTCTATATGGCTGCGTTGGGATATAAATTTGTGTTTTGATTTTCTAACGTATACTTTAACCGGAATATTGGTCAAAGTTTTCTACGAAAGCCAACGGCTTCACTTGGCTAGCATTGCTTTAGTGCTAATTAATGTCATGTATCCAATCCTTTTTAATTAAAATAAGTACATATTTCGCTATAATAATTGGTTCAAAAAATAGCATAAGGAACTTTAATTAAGAATAGATTGCCGAATCAAGCTGACCAAGAAAACTCGTAAATATACACGAAGAATGATTAAACTAGGATCAACTAAGAATTGTTTGGTATGTTCAAAATTCTTATCTACTAAATTACAAATCAAATCGATGTTTCTGCTTGTTAATTTAATTTGATAATTCTGTCACTTCGTCGAAAAAAGAATAAAAACAAATTGTAAATATAATAATTTAACTCATTGGAAAAACCAAGAAATTTTAACAGTTAAAAGATGGGTCACTGTCCTAAGGCCAAAATAGACTCCGCCATTGGCCGTTATTAACTTAAACACAACAAATTCGCTTTCCGTGAAACGAATTTTGGCCATTCTAATTGGCCAATACCGAAAAATGGTTATGTTCGTAAAACAATGAGAATTGTTCGAATGCCTTTTCAGTATGTTTTAAACAGGTAGGACTTTTATGGCAAAAATCCGCAGATCAGTATTTTGAAATCCTCAAATGCAGTTTAATCGCCATCAGGCAATTTTCCATCAAACTTCGATTATGAAGGTCACAAAATTTCAAAACAAGTCGGTGACATTTGATTTCAGCATATTGTAGCATTGGTAAGATATATCATAGAAGTAATGGGTACTTTAAGATCGCAGGTTTTATCAAGTAACAATAACCGGTTCCGTTGCAATCAGTCTTTACCTAAATTAAGATATTTTTGCAGTCATTGTTTTATTTCGAATCCTCACATCATGAACCAAAACAAATTTTAGCGAATATCCGACAAAATTTATGCGCGCTTCTTGTAAAGCATAAATTTTTATATTACAGTATATGTTCACGACTATAGAAAATACCAAACCACTAAAGAACGCGACTATATAAATTCAGATATATTCAAATATACACATGTATGTAGAAACAGTAATAGAATAAAAGACAAATAGTTTTGCATATAACCATGTACGCATAGCAAAATTATGATTTCCTTTTAGATAACAAACGTCGAAATTTATTTTGGTCGGCTACAAAAATTTTTAATGTTATAAAAACTGATTATTTTTAAATTGTAAGATGACGTATTTACATTTGATTCATACTGAAGTCATGTTTAGAGTTGGGTGCAAGGACAAAATAATAATTACTTGTGTAATAGCTTTTCATTTGTTTATTTATTTAGATGAGATGGAACCTGAGCAAGGCACTTGAAAAGGAGTTCTTAAATATTTCAACCAAAAATAAAAATTATAAAGATACCAGCCACGTGAGCCTAAACATGGATTAGATATTTCAGCAACACCAAATCGCGCACAATTTTAATTCTTTAAAGCACTATTATTTATTGCTTCGATTGAATTTTAACCATGTGAAGAATTTCAGATGTAAGTCAGCTATTGTCATATCTGCAATTTGATGCATTTCAATGTAAAAATGAACCAATCAATCATAAATGCACTATCTACTGGTATTGCCCATTTCGAAATCGGAAGATCATATAATCAGTCTTAGTTTAATTTTTATCTCTCACAGACACTATAGTTAAAGCATCTAAGTCGGATGGGACGGCTGCGTGTATGAGTGCAATTTGCTATGTTAAACAAACGACGTAGCCGAGAATGCACAGTCATCGTAAAGTGAAATAGAATTACTATTAGGTCGGTGGCAGTCGCATCTACTAGTTTTCGCATGCAGAATTAGGCAAAAGCCGTTAACGTTAGTAAATCAGTTAATAAATCACGACAGAACAAATATTATTACCACATAGATGAAAAGGCTAATTATGCTTGATTATAAACATAAAAATTGGCAGGCTAAATATATCAACAGCCCCAAAATTTTGATAGGCCATTTTTCTAAAGACTTCTCTAGAGCAATTTTGTCTGAACTAAAGAACTACTCTGTTTAGAATTTTTAAGTTACATTCATATCTATAGTCGATTTGATTTTATACTGCTACTTTTATTGTGAATTACTTGTTGGTGCAGATATAAAATATATGAAAGACGACGTGTATGACGTTTCAAAACGTGGTAATTCAGAACGAGACGTCATTGTCATACGCCAAAAAACAGTCATATGCATCAGCTATTAATAATTATATGTTAATATTTTACTACTCTGCAATTTATTCTTGTGCGCCAACTATCATGTTGTATATGAGAACATTACATTTACTGAGCGCATGTTCTAAAAATTAGTTTAACTAAGACAAGACGGATAAACAAAAGTCTGCATGAAATAAAGTATAATCTCGTGTATACATGCCTTTCGTGCTTACTGACTATTCATCACTAGGAGCAGGTATTACGCATTGTAACCACTGTATATTTGGTCAAGGAATGTGGGACAGATGGTCGGTACACTCTCCTATACTAATTTGTATTCCTGCAATAATAGAGTTACATTCAAATTAATTCTTCGACAGTGCGACTTCAAAACCAAATCAATATTATATATATATATATATATATATATATATATATATATATATATATTTATGATGTCCATTCCTTTTTAATTTAACAGTATTCTTATAATTAGGAAAACACAAATAACAAAGTGGATAAAGGCCATTTATTTCTTGAATACTAATCATCTCTTATACAATCATACATATTTATATTCTTTTGTTTTATATGTATATATATATATATATATATATATATATATATATATATATATATATATATATATAGCTATATATATATATACAAATCCTGTAAAGGGTGCAAACACCATGACTATTTTGTCAGTACCTGATATCAACACTATGGTTTCGGAAAATTACAGGTACAAACACTATGTTTGCCGAGTCGGTACATTTTACCAAATTTCCGATTTATTACTTATTAACATAAGTTTTTTCAGCAGATTCATACTCTATGTTATCGATTGTCATTTGTTATCACATTTTGCGTTAATCATGACATCATTCAATTAATTATATGATAATAATATATTGATTATTTCGGAAACCTAATATATATACAATCGTGTGTTAAATGTTGCATATCTAGTAACAAATCAGTTAAAATAAAATCAGAAGGATAAACCACAGTAAAATCATATTTACACTTGCGTTCCGTGCAATATATTCTTTACAACTAAATGAAAATATTCGAATATGAACGCACGAATCGCAAGATGTTTTCGCTTTTTTAAAGCTTAGGTAAACTTGAAAATCCACATTTTCTTATTTCCTACCTAAACACAGAACATATTCATATGTACAAATCACAATAGTTAGCTTAATGACAGTCATCCTCTGGGACAAATCTTTGCTAGGATAAATGCAAATAACTTACACTTCACTGGATTGACTGCCAAATACGCCGTTGCTTCACACAATATATTAGAGCTTTTTGATAAGGCGATCATTTGATCATGGAGAACTTCTTTTCGTTCTTTTGAGGCTACACGTTCATCGTTTGACAGTGATAGTACCTCTAGCTCGTTTTCAGTCCAAACCTTTTCAGACATCTCCGCAAGCTGCATTTTAGCAACAAGGTAATGCAAAGACAATTCTCCTCCATTCAAATTTGCATTGTCTTCAGATTGATTGCTCGGCATAATTGTGTTCTTTCGAGCAATAACTGATGTTTTTGGCAATTCTGCGGAACATTTTATCACAATTCCTGTGTTCATTTCACATTGCAATGTCATTTGTCCCGAAATCTCGGCTAGATCTAGCGGGAGAAGAACATTTAAACAACATTATGATTCCAAAACTCGTAAGAAACATGAATAATTGGAGCATACAAAAAATGAATGAAACTAAATGATTTTATTAACATGTCTTCAGATGTAAAGATCTCACTTGCTCAATCGTTATTAAAATAAAATTTTTAGCTTTAATATAAATCGTTAATCATTCAGTGACTAATTTAAATTTAGAAAATAAGATATGTCAAATAAAACATTTTCCTATTTAATGAAAACCATGTTATATGTTAAAAATGAGCAACTGCGTCGAACTTGAAAGTACACAGATAGCCAATAACATTTACAAATAGATAAAAAATAACAATGAAAGTACTGTAAGAATATTTACGCGTTAGAAAATAAGTAGAAACTTAATACACGGTATAACAGCTAAGAGTTAAGTTGAAAAATGGACAAACATCCATATTTGATTTAAGTAAATTTTAAAAGATGCATTTGTTTGCTCAGTGCTGTCCTTCTTGTTGTGGATTTGACCACATTTTTCTTGTGCGGGACAATTGATAGCACTCATAGGTCGGTAAAATCTTGAACTTTTTTCATATTCAGATGATGTAATTTTTGGCCTCAATTGATGGGTTCTCACTTGTCCCTTCTTCTTTAAGCCTTCAATTAGCTGATTGTCTGAAAATGACGTTGGATCAAGATTTTCCATTGTTCTTTGTCCAATATTTGGTTCGTTGATTTCTAAATATTTTTGTAATTTTATCACGTTAAACAAGTATTTTAAAAATGAAGTTGTGAAAAATTATAGATGGTAGAAAGGTAGAGAAGTGTGGTAGATAGATATATAGATTGGTAGATAGATAAATAAGATATATATATATATATATATATATATAAGAATATAAATATCAAACAGAAGGGTATGGGGATTCTAGCAAGATAGCTATTTTTATTCACATAACGTAAACCAGGGTATACAGATAGATTAATTGGTAAAAATATATTTGGCCAAAAATCATAACTACACAAATAAAAAAAATTAGCCCATTAAAAGTCAAAGTGTTATATATATCGCTGTAATATACTAATAAAGAACTGAAAGGTAAACTTAACAAAAGAAAAAATGTTCATATAAAAATAAATAGACAGGAGGTTGAATAAATAGACAGATGAATTGACAGATATAAAAATATAAAGAAAGGTTGTACAACTAATTTAATATAAGTATGTATTAAGTGTTGCGGACCTAGTATCAAATTAGTTCAGTTGTGACCAGAAGGATAAATCAAAGGCAGCATGAACAGAAAGTATAA
>JAQBSW010006445.1:0-48471 GCA_029291075.1 Eudiplozoon nipponicum | reverse complement strand
AGAATAGAATAGAATAGAATAGAATAAAATAGAATAGAATAGAATAGAATAGAATAGAATAGAATAGAATAGAATAAAATAGAATAAAGTAGAATAGAATAGAAGAGAATAGAATAGAACGGAGGAGAATAGCTTAGAATGATTATTCGATAAAATAAATTATGTTACATCAACATATAATACTGTGGAATGACTTTTATTATTGTAGACTTTGATATTTTATTTATTTTTACGGCTTATATCGTTTTTCATTTATTATTTTAATTTTAGTTGTGTAACGTGTTTGTCGATTAATATATTACTGTATAATAAATATAATTTATCCTGTGCTTTTATATTTTTTTGATAAGCAGATTTTTGAAAGGAATGCAAGCTCTTGATGTATTTGTATGGAATTGATTATAACCATGAGCATATGTATTAATTAAATTATGATGAATTGCATTAATTATACTTTTGTGGCAATTTTATTCGTCGGAAGAGAAATTAAATAATGTCATCGCAATAAATAGTATTTAAGAAACTAAATTAGTTTGCTCCAAATATTTGCTTCTTTTTCCATTATAATTTATTTTACACTTCAATGTCTTTAGTCTACAGTGTTTGTTTGAAACACGCAATAATGTATTCCATGGAAATGTTATAGGCTGATGACTTATTTACGTTAAATAAAAACACTATATCCAATATAGTTTGTCTATTCCATTGTAAATTAGAGAATATTAGATATGGCTGCAGTGTCAAATATTTTTAAAATTATCTGTTTCAAATATTCTATAGACCGAAACACAAAAGTATTTCGCTCAATTTAAAACACAAAACCATTCGTTTTTATATAATATACTTCACTTTAAATTATCGGCGCACAATAGTTAAACTGACTATTGGGGTTCGAGGTTTAAGATGCGACTCTGACCTGGATTAGGATTGTTGTTTTTAGTTAATATATTGTTACAAACTTAACTAGGCGTTTCTCTCTAGCCGTTCTTTAGCGTAATAACGTTTGTAAAAATCTAAGGAAGTTAATTAAACCAAATTATTAGAAATTTCGTATATTTGGTAGGAGTTCCTTTTGGAAATTGATGTTATGTAAAATGCATAGTAGATTTAATTGGAAAATTAAACAAAATTACATAAAATAAATATGAAACTGCTAATCTTACCTAAACTTTCAATTATTGAACATTTAAAGAGATCGTCAATTGAGAAACGAGACAGAAAATTGAATTATTAAATAGTTGTTAAATGCGCTATTCACAATCCGGGCTCAACGGTCTTAATCGCTTTTGATGTTTGAACATTTTTTTTGATTTATAACAAGTTTCTTGTTGTGGAATGAAATATTGAGCTAGGGGTCAATACTATTCTGTTCAAAAGATAGTGTATATTATTCTGTTGTCTTCCTTTCCTTCAGATATTTAAAATAGGTCAAATTTCCAATAGGAGCTCATAGAAAATTACTCGTGTATTTTATTAAATAATATAAGAGTTTCATATAAACAGCTTTGGATGGAATAGCGAACGTTTGGTGACAGTTTTGATTGTTTAGTCTAATTTTTTTCAATTAAATTTAAATAGTAATTTCGAACTCGTTTTTGTAGATGAGTAAAATTACATTTTGTTTAACTGTGTCATTTTTTGACTACACGATAATAAAGTTATGATATCTGGTTGGTTTCCTTCTTATCCGGATCGATATATTGTATTATTTTATTGCTTCGCTGCATATTTTTTCCAATACACGAACTACCATACTAATAAAGCAATCAGTGATTGTGCGTGTGGTTGCGACAACTATTTAAATCAAGTTTGCGTGATTGGAGTAAGCACCAATCTCACTGTATTTACCAGTTGTCGAACAACGTAGCAAACCTACCATACCAATATATCAAATACCTAGCAATAACCTATTTCACTAAAGAAGGCAAATTGTATAATGTGTACAAAATCAGGACCCTATTGTGACATGAAGTCAAAAATTAAGACAAAATGTTTCGGATGCAGTTGGTTCCTCTTTTGATTTCTTATTCTCGAATGTTTTCTAGAAATAGTAGGCTCCTGCAGATTTTCCTTAACTGGCTTCTTTAATGCGAACCGCCTGAGAATTTAGGTTAATACAATTTGAACTAGATTGTGCTTTTGATTTAGTTATGGGAACTATATATAACGATAATTGCAAGTTCCAAATAACGCCCAAATTCATCATGACTTCTGAAACGCAGGGGCAAAAATATTCCTAAATACATATTTTTAATTGTCGCAACTTTGATTGAGATAGTAAACAAAAATTCGAATTCGAGTATCGATTTTTTATAGCGAAATTTACTGCCAGCATCCTGCAAGGAAATATGGAATGCCAATTGTACACAATAATGAAATATGTGTTTTAGTCCCATCAATGCGTAATATTTTCATGTACACCACTTTGAAGTGTTAGTTTCAATATTGGGAAAATTGTAATTTTAATATAATTGCAACAATAACAATTACAAGCAACAGGATATTATTTTGTTCTCTATAAAACAATTATATTGCAGCTTATCTATGCGAATGTTCAAGTTGTCAGTTAAACTGATGAACTGTGCCTACAGTGCAATAAGGCTGAAATATTAACATGTGCGAAATATTGATTGGTGAATGCACATAGTCCACAGCACAATACGTTTCAGAACCCTCACGCGCAAACTCAACGGGTTCAAAATTTAGATACCTACTGAATTCACAAATTTTAACTATTTAGCATATATATAAATTATGTTGATAGCACATCAAAACGGAATTGATTTAAGGCATGTAGAGTGACGAAACAAAATTTTCGGTGACATGCAAATAATTGGAAATTACCAGGTGTCACATTCTACCCTCACTTCAGTTGTCTTTTCATTTGCTTTTCAAAATAGTGTAGAAGCATTTTCCTTACTTGAAAACTGCATAAAATAGAGTTAATTAGTTTATGAGCCCAAAAAAAGTTCCTTTTAATTTTTTATTTCCAAACGAGCTTTGCATTAAATGAACGCTTGGATTTCAATATATATATATATATATATATATATATATATATATATATATATATATATGTCAATAAGGAATGTGTTTTCAAGCAGTAATATAGTCAAATTCGACAACGCGACTGAAAAGCAAACTCAATATATATAATATATATCGAGCCTGTAAATGGTATAAACAATATGGTTGCCGAATCGTTAGATGATACCAACACTAGAGTTGATAAAATGGTACATGGTAACAATATACTGGCTGTCAAGATATGTTAAATTTCACTAAAATTGAGACCTTCAATTAATTCTGAATACATGTTACACCAAAAATTCAACACACACTAGATTTGATCGACATCCGTCATCACTTTTTTGGATAATCATGGCGTTATATAATTAAATATGTAAAAGTTAGATTCTGTTTATTGCGTAGAACCAATATACCTACAATTGTGCTTTTGATGTTGCGAACCTAGTAATAAATAGTTTAAATAATACAAGAACGAAGCGTAAAACTTTATGTGCACATTCGATTCGTGCTTACCGGCGGCCCATCGCTAGATGTTGGTATTACGCCCTGGACCTCCTAAATATTTGGGGGAGAAATGTGGAATGGTTGTATAATACCATCTCCTTTACGATTGGGCTTACTAGCAGTAGTGGAGTTATCTTTATATGACGTCTTCGATAATGTGACTTTAAAGCATACAAACTAACTATAATATATACCGAATTTGTAAAGATTACCAACACAATGGTCGTCTAGTCGTTACGTAACACCAGCGCTAGTGTTGCGGAATTAGCAAACAGTACCAAAAAATGGATTTCCAGCTTTTGCACATTTTTCACCAAAATCGAGAATTTCTTCTTCTTCTAGAAAACTGTTACTCCATAAATCCATATGTTTCACAATGGTCATGATACCAATCAGTTAAATTTATAAAATTTAGATAATGTTTGCTACTGAGATCTAAAATATATGCAATTGTGTAATACATTGAGCGCGCCTACTAACAAATTTATTCTAATAGAATTGGAATTAAAAATTATTAAAAATCAAAAGAAAGTTTATATCTGATGCAAGCATTTATTTCCGACTTGAACTAATTTGAAACTAGATCCGCAGCAACTAATAGGCAATTGCATATATCTTATATCTCTGCTATATATTTCATTGAATGATGTCATAATTACTGCAAAAAGTGATGACTGATATATTATGGCCAGAGTTGTGGATTTGCTACAATAAAAGTTACGCAGATGTTGGGGAAATTTAACATATCTTAAAATATATTGTGTTGGTACCAAATACCAATCATACAACAATAGTGTTGTTACCATTTTCTGACTCGGATTATAAAATATTTAGTTAATTAGGTTAGAAATCGCATTGTCGATGAGTTTATCCGAAGTTGTCTCCACTACTGCTGGTATAACACTTCGTAAAAGAGATTGAATTTGCCAATTGTCACACATTCCTAACCAAAATATATGGTGTGTATGGAACGTAATACCATTTCCTACCAATGAGTCGCCAGTAAGCACGGAAAGATTGTGCACATGAGATTATAAATTTGGTTCACGCTGACTTTAGTTTATCTTTCTAGTCTTATTTGAACTAATTTGTTAATAGGCGCAAAACGCCTAATTCACAATTGTATTTAAATTAGTTTTGCGCAAAAACAGTATCTAGCTGTTATATATTTAATTGATTAATGTTATGATTATCTCGAAAAGTGACTATTGATATCGATCAAAGCCAGAGTGTATAGAACTGCTGAAGTAGCATATGTCCCAAAGTAGACGTAAATCTCGTTTAAAGCGGAATTTAACTTATCATAAAATCCATTGTATTGATTCGGTGTACCGACTCAGCAACTCCAGAGTTGGTACCTTGCCCAACTCAGAAGCCATATTGTTGTACCGTGTACCGACTATAAATTCATAGTTTTGATACCTTTTGCGGGCTCGGTATATATTATATATTGTTAGTTGGTTTCAAATCTCAGTGTTGATGGCTTTATATTAGGTTAACTCTACTAATGCTGGTATACGCATTCGTATAGAAGATTGTACCGTCCAATTTTTCTACATTCCTCACCCAAATATATTCTAGGTGTAGGGCGTTATACCAGCACCTACTCGTGAGTCGCCAGTAAGCACAAAATGAATGTGCACATGAGATTAAAGTTTTACATTATGCTGAATTTGTTTTATAATTCTGCTTATATTTGAACAATTTTTTCTAGGTGCACAACATCTAATACACATTTGCATATTTTTTAGTTCTCCGCAACAAAAATTATCGAATTTTAATTTTGCCTGTTTAATATATTTCAGTTATATGGATTAATATATTTAAGAATTCTTTGAATTTTCTACCAGCATTCAAAACTACCCAGACAAAACAATTAAAACCGACACAGAAACTTCAAAAATGCATACAAATTCTGTTATGTTATTTCTAAAAAAGCGTCATTATAATTTTGTTAATTATAGCAAAAATATATAAAGTTGATTTTATTATGTAATATCGCTGGAGGCGATATTGCCACGCTATTTCTTTCGTGGTTTTATGCAATAATTTTTTTGAATGTTTTTTTATTCTTCTATGCACAGTGAATATTATGTTTGTAAATTTTTTAGAATAAATCTATATATTTTAAATAATGCATTACCTGTTTCTAAAAACAAGTTTGTCACAAAATTGGAAATTATTGTCATCTATATATATATAGCATTTTATAGAAATAGAACATTCACTATTTATCAGACCTACAAGGAAATAATCTAATATTTGAATGTAACACGATTTATTTCTTATATTTATATGAAACTAATTATGGTTGATTTATTGAACATTACGAATCAGATTATGAATTGTGAGTGATGAGGACGAGAGGGGGTTGATACACAGAAAGAGAAATATAGGATAACAGACAGACAGACAGACTAAGAAATACAAGCCGAGATAACAAGGGAGAAAAGAGCTGGGGAGAGAGAGATTAAGGAGATCCGGTGTTAATAAGGAAATGAGAAAAAGAAATTTCTAGAAATGTAAAATCAACAAACCATTACATCTTGTAGACGAGGATTTACATAATTCTTGTGAACCGTAACGCGTGCAAGTTTCAGCCAGCTTTCCAGTCGGATAAAGGTGCCTCCAAATTAAGCACCACATAGAACAATTCAAAACACCCTTTCGTTGGAAACAGAAGATATCTCCTTAAATTTATTTCAAAGATTTCGCAATTTTACTGTAGCAATTGGAAACATAACAAATTCAACACATCATAATCGCTAGTCAGGTTGCCATCCTACTCTGATAATGATTAGGGAAGGTTGAAACGCGGCAGTGTGTGCGTGTGGCGGTAGTTTTGCTATGTTGTTCGACAACTGGTTAAATACAATGTGATTGGTGTTTACTTCAAGCTCGGAAACTTTATCAATAAAATTGTTACAACCGACCGCACATTTAATGCCTGTTAAAATGTATAACCTATATATGTGTGACAAAATCTACAAAAATCTCATGTACTTGACTGCATAGAAATTGTGCAGACGACATTCCCGTCAAGCACAATGTATGCGAGATTACTAGGGTAGAGAGCCGCATATATAATTTAGATTTCCATATACATGAAACTCTGTCTTTTCTTCGCTGAGTGGTTGGTCAGCGTAATCTAATGATGATCATGGAAGTTCGAAACGAGTCAGTGCGCGCGACTGGCTGTAAATTTTCTGACTAAATACGATGGAATTTGTGTTTACTTCAAACTCACAAACTTTATTTAAAGAATAAATAAGATACTTCGCACAATGTTCATTATAAAGAAACCCTTTTTGCAGAATGGAGCTCATTTTCCTACCGATCGACTATGCCTACCATTTATATGAACTAGCCTCTAAAGCTGTTATATGTATCAGAAGGAAATTTCTTTAAGACGTACGTAAACACAAACAATATTCTTTTTATGAAGTGCCTTGTCTCCAAATTGGTTGTCTGTAATTTAATCTAGTTATAAAATCATGAAGATAGAACCTATCGTCTTTTTCAAAATTTACATTGTTTACATCTTTTAAATCATCGAGATATTTTGCTTATATATTAAATATCATATATATATATATATATATATATATATATCTATATATATATATATATATATATATATATATATATTGGTTCGTGAGTTGATGTAGCCCTGTGAAGAACCAAATTTAAATTTGACTAGAATAATGCTTTTTCCAGTACGCGTCAACAAGAAAATATATCCGCCAATTTTTTCGAATTTCTTGTCCAAACACACAGTGGGTTAAACAGGCGGTGTCGGCTATCATTTCTCTGCAATATGTTAGTGTAAAATGAATGCTTTAACGAAATAGTACACTTTTTTATAAAAGTGACATATTTTCCTGGCACTAAGTCTACTCTGTAGTAACTAGGAGACGCTGTGTCAATAGTTTTAATAAATACTGATCAAATGCGTTCTTTTAACTTTATAGGAAAATTTATATTACGAACGTGCATTCTAGCTTGCTATGCCATTTTTTCGCTTCTCTATCCAACTTCGGTAGATAAATATTTTAAAAAATAAACATGATTAAATGAATTTTACTTTATTACGATCTGCTCTGGTTTTCACTGAGAATGTTGGTGGGCAAGGTACAAATTTACACAAAGGTGGTGTTTAATCTATTATTTTTCGTAATCTTTGAATAAAAGGCATTGAAATTGTGGTTAGAATGCAGGCGATCCATAGAAGTATAATTTTTACACAAGTATAAACCAATAACTTATAGAACAAGAAAATAGTAATAAAAATATTAAACTAAATTTAAACAAGTGTATATATAGACTTCTCAATGTTGTAGAATGTGATGAGTGTTAGGAAATAAACTTCTGGAAGACAAATTGTATTCGGTTGCTAACGGAGTGCTTTTACTAAGTATTGAAGCGAATTACTAATTACGAATAGTTTTTATGCCAGTCTTCAATAGGGAAGAACATTTGGGATTAGAAAAAATAAAATTTGAATGTGTCTATTGGAAAAAAGATTAAAATTTGTCTTTTAGGAATAAACGCAGTCAATTTTAGATCAATTATCGGGAAAATACATTGACTAACTTATTTCTCATTGAAATGGAGTGGGTAGACTAATTCGATTGCTGATGGAAAATCTACAATAATTGAAGAAGATAAAATATGACAGGTTACACAGATCAAAGCGAGGAAAAATTATTGCCAATAGTTATTCGAAAGAAGTAATGGCTCACATAAATAATATTTCGATCTGCTTCGTTTCACTTCAATTTTCTTGTCAACCAAAACAGTATGAAAATTGAACAGTGGGAAATAATCTTAGCTTTTATGTACATATTGCTTGCATTTTGATCATAATTTATGGAAACATTTATAGTACTTCTAATTTGAAGTTACAAAATCACACGTCGTGGGTATGATTTTAAAACAGAAGTAAATGTATGAAAACAAAATATTCCTATTTAAAATGAAGAACCTCAAACCGAATTATTCCACGAAATGTAACGAAATAGAAACTTTCTTGCTTAAGCAATACATGATTTTAAATAGAACTATGGCAATTTATGTTTAATTTCGTTAACTTTATTTTGAATATGCCAGAATTATAAGATTTTTTTATGTTAATTTGCGTTACTTGGAATACTTTAATATTTAATCTAGACATTTACATTAAACCGAATAAAATTTGTTTTTGAGTTGCTAATATTAAGTATATATTTCTTATTTTAACTTCCTTCTCGGAATAAATGGCGAGTGCATATAAGCCAAATATTGATGGCAAATTCTCATCATTTTTCTAAAAAGCTCTGACAATTTTTCGTGAAATATTTAGAATAAGAGATTTTTTCACCTTTCATATTGCAGCATACCGGATACATTGAAAAAGTGTTTTTAAGTAAGCTAAATTGGACAGAAGTCAGTTTGCAAATTCATTTAAAACAAGCTTGCTAGCGTTAGATAGACACGAATCACAATTTATTTAACCAGAAGTAGGACACCGCAAAAAACAACTCCAATCACTCCGTAGGGCATCGGCTAGAGTAAAGTTGAATCGCTGGTTATGTCTATTTTAAAACGTTAAATTAATTATTTGGTAGAACCACCCAATAAATTGCCTAATTGGTACATTTATCTATATAATGGCATGGTTAAAATTTATCAAATAGGGAAGATTTTTCCCATTTGGGGAAAATTATTTTTTCTTCCAATTCTAACCAATTTCCTATACATATGAGGGTGTCCCCATTTGTTTCTTGCAGTTGGAATAATTATTTTAATAGTCAGTAGATATAAATTTGACAATGTAAAGCAAATATTGTAGCATAAGTAAATTTTATTCCTTCTGTAAAAATCAATTGATTGTGGCTACAGTTTTTTTTGGTTTTTCGCTTCGCCTCATAATCATTGAACAAATTATTCAACTCAACTTAACGTAAAAGTTGTATAATTTCACTTTGTAACCATCATTATAATTAAGCGTACCACGCGTTTTTATAACAAATTTAGTTAATTCATGATATATATATATATATATATATATATATATATATATATATCATGCATGTCACAGTTTCTATCAAGAAGGTAGTTTGTAATTTAGATAATGGGTAGACATTATGTATTGTGAAGCTTTAAAACAAAGGGATAATCCCAATGTTTCGCCTGAAATTATTATCAAAAAATTATCAAAAATAATAATACATAACCACAGCTTATGTAGGAAAATATTTTTTAAATGAAAAACACGCAAATATTGCTTTTGATTTTGGAAATGCAAAACTTCCCAAAATATAAATAATCTGAATTACGATATTCTTGTTTCTTTCACAAATGGTTCAAGTAAACTGCAAAGAGACACATAATTACATATCTGCCACAAGGTTTTATAAATATTTCGTCGTTGAATCAGACTGTTGTCTAAAACAAGAATACAGAGACATCAAGCTTAATAAAAATCAAGTTGATTTTAATTTTTTCCTTCACAAAACAGAAACTGAATGGTTTTATTAAAGCATCAATGGTCGAGATAAGTTTTACATTTTATTCTAGATTCTGACAATCAATAATCGCTTTGCACAATTTCACATAAATTAAATTTCAGGCGGATGAACGAATTTTTTTAAAATTGTATATTTTAACTGTCAAAAACTACAAAAATGCTGTAAGTTACAAACAATGGGCTACAATTCTTTCCAGTCATATTGATTTAAATCACTATAGATGAATGGTGTATTGTCTTTTAACTGCAGAAAAATAATTCATTTATGCCGAATAAGTAATATTACATTAGGCAACATGTTTTACCACTTTTACACGGAAATAGATGCTGAAATATAAAAATATGCGATCTTATTTAATTTAAAATAGATATATTAAAAGAAGAAAAATTTGAAAAGTTACGAATTAGTAATGTTTGCACACCGGAGAAACTGAGCATCAAATATATTTGTAGAATCAGTTGTAAAATAAAGGTTTTATTTTAATTCCCCAGGTTTATCCATCAATTTAATTACGAATATAAGTTGATATACAAGCCATATGCAGGTTTTTTTAAAATTGAAATAGTAATTATTTTCTCAATCATTATTTTTCGGAATTCGGTAGGTACACATTAAAGCCTACAATGTAGATTGCCCGCTTTCATTTCATATTTGCGGTTTTTAGTCAGTTCCTGACAAAAAAAGTGAGATAGGCCCTGATTTTGTAGATTTTGGCGTCACACTTCATGAAAAATCTGTTAAAGAGTTGGTCGTTTTCGTCTCGTTACCTTTTGGCGTGCTGACAAATTTTGATGTGTTGCGTATATCCGATTCAAGACGCTGAATCAAGAGCCGGTTCTCGGTTAAATCGTGCTTGATATTGGCTAACGTTTCTGGACCGAGGCTCGATTCATTTATCTTCATCAGGACTTTGTGCGCATCTGCAAGTCGAACGTCAAATGCGCTCGTCATTGCAGTGGGTAATCCAACAATTTGTGCCTTATAACACGTGGAAGACAGTACATATAAATATGTTTAAATTAACAGGTATATAGCTGAACAATTATTAAGCACAAATAATGAAAATTTTTGCTTCCAAAGTAAGGTGCAAAAATATATTCTACATTTAAATTCGGTGTTGGTTGAAATGATCTAAATAGACGATATAATGTTTTTAGTTCACGAGGCTCCAATATTTATACCGCAAAAGGTAATCTATTCAGTTTTGAAATATAAAAGTAGAGAAACGTATATAATGTTCTTAACACGCACAATTGAGGTAGATATACGCCAATAAAATACGAAAGAAAATTTTCCTATATCCGTAATAAAAGAAAAATAGTGCTTAATTTCATACAGGGTGCACATGAAAGAAAAGTTACCTGCAGTTATAGGCTTATTTATATCTGAAAATTGAATGTATTATGCGGCACATATAGTACAGTAGATAGCGTTCCAGATTCCAAAGAAATGCGTTCCACACGTGCAATAAATTCTAAGCGATACCTGTCGAGTTCTCCTTAAGGACGAAATCGGTTTAATGAATAAACCGCTTCCGGTACCCAGGATAATATATATTTCATCTCTGTTATATATATATATATATATATATATATATATATATATATATATATATTCAAACTCCTCACAAATACCTTTCATGCTATATCACTTCTCCAGATGGCACTATCTGTTCAATAAGAGCAGATTTTGGCTAGCTGTTAAAAATGTGTGGTCGAAAGATATTCCATATACGCTCCACCTGAAATGGCTTATCGACATCTTTGATTACTATCTAAATAAAAATTACTTGCATTGTGCGGTGGGGTGTCTCATTGATTAAAGACAAAAAATCCGGAACAATTGTACTCTGGTTCGACCACCTTCGCCTGCAAATTCTGGAAAGTACTTGGCTAGCTGCCAATAAAGACCAATTTTGTCTACTGCTAGAATTGATTTTTCCCAATTAGATAAAGTTTAGTTCCCACTGACTAATAGAAATATTTTAAACTGTTTAGGGTTATAGATATGTTTAAATTGTTGGCATTACTAACAAAGTGTATAAGATTACATTGTTTCTTTCTCATATAATATAAATTATTTTTGGCCAGGTTCGCTGGCGGGGATCAAAAGCTGACACGATTAGCCGATAGACGTGCAAATAATCCTACCCAACACGAGAAGTGCAACTTTCATAGCACACAAAGACTATTGCCATTCATTTAAAACTTGCCTGAATTTGTATTATACTATTGTCAGTCATCACTAAAAAGTCAATATTTTCAACGACAAAATGTCAATAACAGTAGCGCAACATACAAATGCATCAAAGATCTGTTGTCTTTTGTATTTTAATAGAAATTATTGTACAAATTGAATCAGCACATATAATACAAAGGGAAAGTATTATTAGACCATCCAGAAACTCGGTAACGTATACTAGAACGACTAAAGAATTTTATCAACACGTTGTTTTTAATTCAGAACGTAAGCAATGCTTACATAGATATATTTTTAAATTGTATTTAGACTTCTGTACCGACAAGTTCGAACCAAAATTCATATACGAGTTATACAATATAAAATAAGGAGCTCTCGTTTCTAGGTGTCTTGTATACACTGTGCTAGACTTGAAAAGTCAATTCATCATACTATACGCAGCCAGGAAAATGGATATTTTTCATTTTAAACAGTACATTATTCATATGACTAAACAATCACTGTTTGCACGTGTAAAAGACCATTTCTTATGCACCGTTACGCAATGAATACAGAAGAATTTTTTATGTAAAATAATACGCAAGTATGTACCTCCCTGTATTATTTTATTTTATTGACAGTTAAATTTCTCTATTACTTCTAACTATCAATTTAGGCCATCCAGAAACTCGGTAATGTATACTAGAACGGCTAAACAATTTTATCAATACGATGTTTTTGATTCAGAACGTAAGCAATGCTTACATACATATATTTTATAATTACATTTAGACTTCAATAACGACAAATTCGAACCAAAATTCATAGACGATTTATACAATATCAAATAAGGGGCTCTCGTTCCTAGGTGTCATTTATAAACTGCATTAGGCTTGAAAAGTTAATTCATCAATCTATACGCAGTCACGAAAATGAACATTTTTCAGTTTTAAACAGGACATTATTCATAGAACTTAACAATCACTGTTTGCACGTGTAAGAGACCATTTCATATGCACCGTTACGCAATGAATACAGAAGAATTTTTTATGTAAAATAATACGCAAATATGTACCTCCCTGTATTATTTTGTTTTATTGACAGTTAAATTTCTCTATTACTTCTAACTATCAATTTAGGCCATCCAGAAACTCGGTAATGTATACTAGAACGGCTAAACAATTTTATCAATACGATGTTTTTGATTCAGAACGTAAGAATGCTTACATACATATATTTTATAATTACATTTAGACTTCAATAACGACAAATGCGAACCAAAATTCATAGACGATTTATACAATATCAAATAAGGGGCTCTCGTTCCTAGGTGTCATTTATAAACTGCATTAGGCTTGAAAAGTCAATTCATCAATCTATACGCAGTCACGAAAATGAACATTTTTCAGTTTTAAACAGGACATTATTCATAGAACTTAACAATCACTGTTTGCACGTGTAAGAGACCATTTCATATGCACCGTTACGCAATGAACAGAAGAATTTTTTATGTAAAATAATACGCAAATATGTACCTCCCTGTATTATTTTGTTTTATTGACAGTTAAATTTCTCTATTACTTCTAACCATTAATTTAGGCCATCCAGAAACTCGGTAGCGTATACTAGAACTGCTAAAGAAATTTAATTATACGATATTTTTAATTCAGAATGTAAGCAATGCTTATATACATATATTTTTAAATTGCATTTAGACTTCAATAACGACAAATTCGAACCGAAATTCATATACGAGTTATACAACATCAAATAAGGAGCTCTCGTTTCTAGGTGTCTTGGATACCCTGTTCTAGATTTGAAAAGTCAATTCATCAATTTTTACGCAGTCACGAGAATGAACATTTTTCAGTTTTAAACAGGACATTATTCATAGAACTAAACAATCACTGTTTGCAAATGTAAGAGACCATTTCATTTGCACATTTACGCAATGAATACGAAAGAATTGGTTATGTAAAATAATACGCAAATATGTACCTACCTGTATTATTTTGTTTTATTGACAGTTAAATTTTTATATTACTTCTAACCAATAATTTGAGCGCGAATTTTTGGGTTATCATGTGCCAACGGATATTTGTAACATCCATCCCGTTTCGTTATATATTACATATACCTAAATTGTTTCAAATTCGCATTGCTTAAAACGAGATATGACAAAATAAATAGTTGATTTGTGACGTAGTTCCGACTCCTAACGAGGAGGCACCAGTAAACAGGAAACACTTGTGTACATGAGTATATATATCTTTTCATTCGGACTGTTGCGCTGCCTTCTGGTGATAATTTAATTAACTTGATACAAGGTAAGCAAAGCATTATTCATAATTGTGCGTATATTATTAATCAAAAATTTGTTTGTGAGCGATTGTATATCACATTAGTGGCAATTCACAAAAATCATTGATTTATTTGTAACTAAAATGAGTCATTTATTGAGAAATTGAAAAAAACCTTCTAATCTCTATCACTGAATATCTGATCGAATGCAGTCAAAACTGTCCTTCTCATAAAAAAAACATATACTATTATTATGTCAAATGTGGTTTACAAACTGATAAATATGTATATAATACATCAATAAATATATTATAATAAGTATTCGATAAATGATATTTGAAATTATAAATAGAATGTTAAAATATTTAATATTTTTAATAATATTTATAATCATAATTAAAATTTGCATTTTACTATTTGTCTATTTTATATTTTGCATAGTTTGGAGGATTATTTTTAAGTTGATCGAAGAAAAATCAAAACGAAATTTGAGTAGTGTAATGTAATAAGAAATATGTACCAAAATTGTTAATTAAAAAAAACTATTTTATACATTTGTAATAACTAAAATCAAATGACCCAGTGAATTAAAAACAATATAAATTTCATTACTATTTTTTTAATTTCCGCAATTATTTCAATATATAATGTCATTTGCTCGAAGATTATATACATGTAAGGTTTATATTTGAACATATATTTATCTGACTTTAAAAATGAGCAAAATTAATTAGCTCGCCTGGCTTTCACTAAAGAAACATTTATTAGACATTTTAAGAAGCTTTTCACAATTTTCAAATTTAAAGGATGAGATGCAAGGCCAACTTAAAAAGTGTAAAGATATTTTTTCAATATTTACTGCGCTTTAATCATATTTTTGTCACTGTATTGATTCACATTTCCTATGCAAAATTTGTAACATATTATTACTTACTCTCATGCTAACGAGGCATTCTTCAATCATTTTGAATCGACACGCCATTGCATCCTGTTCATCGCGTAAATGTATCACAGCTTCGTAGATATTTGATTGAAGCTGAAAAATATAACGTTAATAATAGGATTACGAAAACCAGGCTACTCAATTTATTGATTATGTGTACTTATAAAAAGGCTTGTTTAAACTTTTCTTTAAAGCAATTTTGCGCACTTGAAGTAAACACCAATCCCATTGTATTTAACCAGTCATCGAACAACATAACAAAACTAACGCGAGTCGTAACGCAGTGACGCGTTTCGACCTTCCATGAACATCATCAGAATACGACGCCAAACTGACTAGCGAGGATTAAACCGCATTGCCAACATATGGAAATCAATATTAGATATGCGGCTCTCACCTCTAGTAGTTTTGCATACATTGTACGTGACAGGAAATATTGGCTGCACAATTTCTATGCAGTCACGAACATTAGCTGTTTGTAGCTTTCGCCACACGCATATATATATAGACAATATATTTAAACAATAATTTATTGCGCAGTTTCAGGTAATAATTCTTTAAATCTAGTTTGCGAGGTTCAGAGCCGCATATCTAATTTCGCTTTCCATATATATGCAATGCGGTTTGATCAGCACTTGTCAGTTTGCCGTCGTACACTGATGATGATCATGGAAGGTCGGAACGCTTCAGTGCATTGCGGCTGGCGGTAGTTTTGTTACGTTGTTCGACGACTGGTCAAATACAATGGGATTGGTGTTTAATTTAAGCTCGCAAACTTGATTTAAATAATTGTTACCACCACCCGCACAATCAATTATTGTTTTCTTTTTTTAACTGATAAATGGAAACATAATGAGATTTGTACCTATATAAATCACGCAACCATGCTTTTTTTAGACGCTAGCAATAACTGGGCAAGTAATAAACGTTTATGACGTAGTCGTGTCTTTGATGAATTAATTTCAGAATTTCATATGTGGCGCTTGTGATTGTCGTATTATAATAGTTTATATGCTTAATTCTGTATTTGAAAAAAAGACATATAAAGATTTCTTTTAAAATGAGAGGAAAGTCAAAGCTTTCGCATTATTTTGTAATTTTAATTTGATAAAATCTTTTAATAAAGGAAATACAAGGCATGCAACATCGAAAGCTGAATATTGATAATCACCTGACCCATTAAGTACGTTCTTTTGTCAGTATAACATAAGAATTGTATAGTTTAGAAAAGGCAATTCTCCCAGTAGTCAGGTTTCGTCCTTATTGGGAACTCATCACATATTGACCAGAATTTGCCGCGGACAGGTACGTCTGCTTCGGAAACCGGTGCTCTAACCATTGGACCACTCTTATCACAAAATGAAATTTTGGCAAATATTCTGAAATTTCCAAGACTATTGAAAATGCACTTCGTCCTGTTTTCTACTTTTTTCATTATCTCAATATAGTTGCCGACAATTATTTTTTTGACACATTATGAAGTAAAATATTGTCAACGGCCTAAGAAATGTTCACAGATAATTTTTCATGTACGAATATGTTAAATTATGTGCTAATATATGTCAATAATGTAAACGGTTAGTAGTGTTAGGCAAACTGTATATTACTAGTATGTATTAGGTTTTGCGAACCTATTAACAAATTAGTTCAGTTGTGACCAGAAGGATAAACCAAAGGCAGTATGAACGGAAAGTATAATCTCATGCATTATTCGTTTCTGTGCTTACTTGGCGATCTACATCAGTAGGAGCCGGTATTCTACGCCCTTAACTACTATATGTTTGGTAGAAGAATGAATAATGGGACGGTAAGCACTTCCTAGATGAATGTAAACCTGTAATAGTAAAGGATTAACACTCATGGCTACGTTAATAACTGATTCCTTTTTTGAAATCGATAGTACTGGATACTAACACTATGGTTTCCGAGTCTGTACATGATACCAACCTGATGGATATAAATTTATGCTAAAGTTCACCCAAATTGAGAATTAAAACAATTTCCGAACACCTGTTATTCCAGTTAAACCATACACTGTTCTTCGCAACAAAAAGTATTTAACTGAATATTACTAGTTTTGGAGTAAGCTATTTTTTTACCAATCCTTACTTTGATGTGAGAAAGGAACAATATACTATTGAATGGAACATCGAGTTTTGGCATCGTAGTTTCCATGGTTTTGGTAATGTGATTTCATAACTGGATGATAAATTGTATTAGGCTGATGTATCGACTTCGAGAAGGCAATGCCACTCTCAAAGTCCGTTCAATATTCAGACAAATTTTAATTAGAAATATTTAGTAGTATACTCTGCATAGAATTATGTAGATATATACGTGTGTGCGTGTTTGTGAAAGGTATACCTTAATTGGTTAATAATAAATTGCATTAATGCGTTGAAGCGGTGACGTGTCAGAGAATAGAGGTACTTGTGCTGTTTTATTGCGCATTTAAAAAAAAATTATCAATTGTGTGAATATTGCACGAACTTTTAGGATGACTACGGGAACTCGTAGCTGAAATGTAAGCGCAATGCAACATAGCTTCCAAATAGGAAATTTTAATGCAAAAAATCTTTATCCAGAGTAATTTTAGCAATGCAAGTGCTTATTTATTGGGATTTCTCAATTAGAATGCTATTGAGGCGCAGATCATGAGGATGTAGCCCAGTGCTAGAACGCGTGTTTTTTGCATGTGTTAGGCTCCGGTAATAAATTTTTTTATTTAAAAATTTAACACCAGATGAACGTTATTTTTTGAGATTTAATTGCGGATTGCCAGTTTTATATTTTGCAATTCCGCGTTTTGCGTATGCGGGTTGTAGCTTTGCACTAACATTTTCACAAAGGTTCAATTGATCACAATTCCCATTTCCATTTTGTCTCGACCAAGCTGGATTTGCTTTCTTCCGAAGTCTTCAACATCGTTCATAACTATCAATAGAAATGCGGTTCTCTGACATTTTTATTAACTGGCGACGTTTCGGTGCCTACTTTTCAGCACCATCCTTAGGCAACTATATACAGCACAATTCACGCAATACCTGATTTAAGCAAATGTGGTAACCTCGTTCAGAAACCGTTCAATTTATATTTTATTTTATTGACTCATTATTTTATTGAAAACTAGGTGAACGTTGCAAATCGTACATAAAGTATTTTTTATTGATTAGAATAAACGGAAATTCCATCGAATATGTCGGATATTGCTAAATGAAAGTCGTGATCGATTTCACTACAGATTTTTGACGTTCTAATGCAGAAATATCAGAACTGGAAAACCTTATTTGTACTTATATATTTAGGAAGCTGGAATAATTAAAGTGTACGATGACCTAACTAAAGATGCATGAATGATTACAAGTTTTGCCTGGAAATTTTGACGAATGAACAGTTGCAGAAATATTGAATGTAGATCAAAAGCTAAAACTTATTTAAAATTTAATCAAATAAAACTATTTTATAAGAAACAAACTACAAGTGTGAATGGTCCCATTGTGTCGCATTAATCTGATAAAGGAAACAATAATCCAAACGCAGTTTAGTTCGAAAAATATAAAGACTGAGCACTGATAATTATTAAATAGGAAATGTGAATTAAACCGCTCATAATTCATAATTATTTAATAGAAAATATAATGTAACAGTTGCGCATTAATTCAATAGAAGAAAACATTTATCAACTATACATTAAAATTTACATAAATTAAAAAATATCTTAACAGATGCAAAATGATAATTTTTTTATTAAAAATTAATTTATAATTATGCATTAATGAACAAGGATTTAACGGCTGTGAATTTACAATTATTCAATAGAAAATAGGAATTAAATGGCTGCGTATTGAAAATTATTAAATAGAAAAAAAGAATAACGGCTGAGTATTGTTAATTATTTAATTGAAAATAGAAAATGGCGGCTGCGTATTGATCTTTATTCACCTGTAAAAACATATGTAACGTCTCAGAAAGGATTTATATAACGGCTGATTAATGATATTTTTTCAATTATAAACGAATTTATTTTCTGTGTATTGATCATTATGCAATATAAAATATGAATCTAACGGCCGCAAATTGATCAATATTCTATATTAAAAAAGGGTCTAACGGCTAAAAATGAAAAATTATTCAATTAAAAAAAAAGAATTTAATGGCTGCGCATTGATAATTTTCCAGTAGAAATAAGAATATAGCAGCTGCGCATTGTTAATTATTGAATAGAATAATTAATTTTACGTGATAAAACAAAATTGCAATAATAATGGGACTAAAATTTTGTCTGTATTAATTTACGAGTGCCAATCAAGTGAAGGTTTCCCTACATTTTTTATGAGTTGTATCGGCTAACCCATGAAATAGAATATTCACAGCATATTTAATACACTAACAAATCAGCTAAAACAATAAATAGAAGTTAAACGGAAAATCAGACTTGTTGCTACTCACATAATCAAATGAAAACCCAACGTATATATAAAGGTACGGCTAAATTGCGGAGTAGTATTTTGAAATAAACGGATAATATCCTTTGTTAATAAAACGAGTTTTTCTCCTTCTTTATATATATATATATATATATATATATATATATATATATATATATATATTCCATTGCCTTCGAATATTACACAGTATATTTCTAATTAGGAAGAAAGAGCACAAAATATAAAATAAAACAATAGCCATTTATTTCAAGACCAAACACCCCCTCGACCAGACTCAACAAACATTCGATCGGATTAGCAACAAACTGAAGGGGAAATAAGGGAGATTCCGAAACAATATGAGCATTCAACACTGAAATCCGCATCTGCGCAGTTACGAAGTAGAGAAAACAAATTGCGGAACAAGGAGAAACAAATATTACTATCGAAAAATATTATTCGTACACGTAACAACCAACAATACGAACAGTTGGTTAACTCTCAAGTCATCAATACAAGAATGACCAGACCTCAGACATCGCTTTGCAATACAGCGTGAAAGACCTTTACACGCAAACAGGCACACACACAGACACAAACGCATACACATACTAATCAGCCCAAACAAAAAATAGAAGTAAAACCGAGTCAGATCTGTTGCCAGTCACATAATCAAGTGAAAACCCAGAAAAAAAATTTACGGGTCTGTTTGTAATAATCATTAAATAAGATAACGAGTGAAATAAATCTAAACGACCAGTGCCAGGCTTATTGATGTGAGAGTAGTAATTACATCTGTGATCATTTTGTTTAGAGTCCTTCAACTCATATGCTATGACAGGTTAGAGTATCGTTGAAATAACTTTCGGTTTATTGACAGGTTTTCCTTTTATTCATTTGTATAAACTCGTGGATCCTCAAGGATATCACATTCCACATCAGATAACGATATGCCACACGGAGCGACCGTTAAACTGATTGGCCAGAGAAACTTACTTATTGCCAGCCAGATTAGTTTCAGTGAGTTGATTAGCAATAAATGTTTGATGGGACTATTGCTAATATCGGTTTGATCGTAATAGACGGGTGCAGTCAATCTAGAAAGTCAGATTACCTACCGAATCGAGTAATATGAATTAGATTTTTTCGCATAATACGAAAATTCAAATATTAAGTTAATTCAGATAGATTAAATTCTGTCTCCAGTCCTAAGATTGCAATTATAATTTGATTTTTATTTATCTTTCAATAAACAGCTTAAGTAAGAAGATTAGTAATTCATTTTAACGTGTTTGATCGTCAAATTTGCAGCATCTATGTTTACAAATTGTGATCAACTAAACATGGGATGTATTCAGTTGAGGTACCAGTATTTTACCATTAACGATACATTTAGATTCTGTTTGATGCGTAAACCAAATATTTATGCAATTGTGTATTAGTTTTTGCGCACCTAGTAACAAATTTGTTTAAATATGATCAGAAGGATAAACTAAAGATAGCATGAAAGGAATGTATAATCTCGTGCAAATTACTTTTGTGCTTACTGGCAACTCATAAGTAGAAGCCGGTACTACGCCCTTTAACCACTATATATTTTGGTGAAGAATGTGGTAAAATAGGACGGTACACATTCCTCATCAAAATATATAGTGGGTACAGGGCATAATACAGGCTCCTACAGATGAGTCGCCTGCGAGGACGAAATAAATGTACACGAGGTTAAAAGTTCTGTTCATGTTGATTTTGGTTTATTCTTCTGGTCATATTTGAACTAATTTTTTACTATTCTTTAAATCAAGTTTTCGAGCTTGAAGTAAACACCAATCCCATTGTAATTAACCAGTTGTCTAACAAAATAAATAACTACTGGCAGTCGCAACGCAGTGACGCGTTTCGACCTTCCATGATCATCATCAGAGTACGACGGAAAACCGGCTATCGAGAATCAAACCGCATTGAATATATATGGAAATCAAAGTTAGATATGCGACTCTTTCTTCTAGCATTCTGGCATACATTGAACTTGACCAACAATGTCGGCTGCACAATTTCTATACATTCACGAACATTATCTCTTTGCAGCTTTCGCCGCATATACATATAAAAGCAAAACAATTAAACAATAATTGATTGCGCGGGTGGTGGTAACAATTCATTAAATCAAGTTCGCATGCTTGAAGTAAACACTAATACCATTGTATTTAACAAGTCGTCGAACAATATAAATTTTTACTAGTTGCGCAATACCTAATACACAATTAATAGTAAATTTGCTTCAATCAGAAATGGTGGATGAACGTAAGGTGTACACTTTATTTTGAAAAAAAATTATCACTTCGATTTATACATATAAAGTAAAGACTAATAATGAAACGGCTTTTAATTTATTTATATCCAAAAATGAAGGCTAAATGATATAGAATTATTTAAGTGTTTATAAGACCTTTTGATAGGTATTTACTTTACAAGGAATATGTTGGTTATTGTCTGTTTTAATTTGAATTTGATTGTTCCCCATCCCCCTTTTCAATGAAAAGGCTTCATTGCCTATTTATGGTTACCATCATCTAGAAAATGAAGAGAAATAAGAATAAAGCAAGTGGAAAATTTAATTTATACTGCTTCATTTATACATATGATTAGCTATACACATGCTAGGTATTGATGCTACACTAAATAAGCTGGCATTGCATGGGTGTGCCTACAATGCTAATAAGTATTCAATTAAATATAATTATATCCTTCTATTTAAGCAACAACTGCTGAATAATTATTTATACTTTACGAGCATGTGACTAATTTTTTATTCTTACCACGTTAAATTACGAATTTGGGGTTGACCTCACAGGCTATCGAGAGCTCGAATTAATACAAACACACCGATTAAATAATCGTGCCAAGGTAACTGATAAAAAGGTTAGTAACATATAAGGCTTTTGTAATAAAAATGACGATCAGATAAAAATATTAGGACAATTAGCTAACGAAAGTAGGCTCATTGTAAGGATTGTTAATATTTTAGGCAAAATTACACTAAACTGTGCAAACCACTAAGAGCCCTAAGTAAATAAATACAAGAAATAAATAATGAAATTTTGAAGAATGGTATTCAATGTAATTGATGAACAACTATAAAATATATTAAGTAAGATGAAAGCTAAGCTAAATCCGATAAATAGACTCTATTACTGAAGTATGTTTTAGATGCAAATTCATGCAACCTTGGCTTCCTATATAAAATGTTAGTATTTCCCAATTGTGTTAGCCCACGTAATTGGGTCCGTATGCGTATTCTCTCAGTGCCAAAAAGGATTGTTTTATTTAACATGCGCTTAATTCCTCTCATCGTTTCTGTTAATTTATGTATCTGTTCCGCTAGTATATGAACTGGTTCCTTTCAGGAACATAACGAAACCATAGTTCTGCTTAATAGAGTATTTATTAGGCATCATTATATGTAGTACTGAGCTCATAAAACACACGACTAGTAGTAAAATATTCTTTTTCACAATTCTTCATTTATAATTAATGTCCAAGGCTCGGCAGCCGTTCTCGGCATTTTCCTAATGACTCTTCGTCTTGGGTGATGTGCATCTATAGAGAAGTTCTCTGGTATATTTCAGCGTGATTAGAGCTTTTGGTACGTACTCAACCTACAGCGATGACTCTGCAATAGAGGTATATAGAACGTAGGGAATTTCTACACACCTATATACTGATATATGAACCAAAGAAATAAAAAAAAATTTCATCATTGATTACTCGTTAATGTTTGAAATCAGGATTGGATACCATTTGGAATGGACGATTATATGCATCTTATCTATCTGAATAACATTTCAGAATATAATTTATAAACAAATAATCAATCTCATTTGGTAATACATTTTCAGTACAAATAACAAGCTGTTTATGCATTAAATAAAATATCGCTCATTTTAAACTAATCAAATGAACCATTTTCCTTATATGATTAACATAAAATCATCCTGCAGATTACAGCTTTTAGATGCCAAACAATTTACGACGGATCACAAATTTGGACGAGATATATTTTAGGGAAGTTATTTAATAAGGGATTCCATTTCATTTAAACTCAAATCATTCGTATTAATGTGAAAACCATTGATAACGATAAGCTTTAGACTAACAAATATAAAATAATAACCAAGCAGAAGTAGGCAGACTGCGAGAACAAGGCAGTTCTAATAGAATGTATGTAAAAACTTGACAAAGTAAAAAGAAACTTTAGGATCGTCGCATTATTTGACACAAAACGAAGAAGAAAACTTAAAACAGTAACATTAAATTTAGATTGACTAATAGTTTAAATGCGGTCCCATACTCTATTTAATCTATTTCGCAATCAGAAGGAAAAAATGGAAAAAATCACAGGGAAGCTATGACATATGTTGTTGTACAGGAGACCATGCGTCCCAATTAGGTGTGAATATAAGAAAACAAATGTTCACGTAATTATAAAACAGTTACTAAATCTGAACTGACACTCTTTTCAGTAGCTACACAGCACAAATCAGAATGGATAATTTCTGCAACATAACAATATGTAGTCGAAAAAAGAACTATGAAATTGACTATGGAGATTCCAGAAATTGAGCCACAAAATACTTATAAATTAATAGAAAATTTTTTTCGTATTTTGTGAGTAGTGAGAAAAAGTATTGAAATGAAAACCACTCTCGTTATGTGCACATTTGTCAGTCAATACTAAGCATTGTTTTATGTAAAAAAGCCAATTCATCTACTAGATAGGTTTCGTGCTTATTGGAAACTCTTCAGATACTGTCCAGAATTTTGCCGCGGAAAGTGCACGAATCGGGGCACATTTGCTTCGGAGACTATGATTATATCCAATGTGCCTCTCTGCCGCACAATACACACAGTTTTCAATTCTATATCAACTCATACTTTTTGTTAGTTTCTCTTTCATGTTGCATATATATATTGACCTACAATTCCAACAACCACCTGCGATCTGTAATTATTTAACAGACACTACCCTAACTTGAGAAGTGGTTTCGAACTGAACAGCTGTAGAAATTAACAATAATTTAATGCGCCGGTGGTGATAGCAATTATTTAAATAAGCCTATTAGCATGATAAAGACACCTATCCCATTATATACATACATATGTCAGTATAAGCTAAGTATATATGAGGTATCAGAGGAAATTCTAGCAGTAAACCGGTTTCTTCTATATTGGATGGGGCTCGAATAAAAAAACATTCGATAAAGTGTCTGTGAATATCCATTGCGCGACTCAAACACACACTAACACCATTTTCAATTATGTAAAAATTTATGATTTGGATAGGTTTTCCTTTCAGATGAGACTAGGTATCACCTCTTTAGACTTAAAGCTCGAACTAGCCATCCCGTACCTTTTATTATAGAAAGACATGATGCTACAATTAGAAGTGGTAATTTGCTGACGATCTATACAATTTAAAAATCAATGTTTGTGCGGGACGGTGACATTTATTATAAATAATATTTAATAATCTTCTTTTTTAAATATGTTCCTGTTGGAATTATGTCCACAGCAAAATTCTGGCTAGTACTTAAACGTTCCCAACAAGGACCATACTGGTCTAAAACATAAAGCATAGGGGTTTAGAAATAAGAAAAGAGCAAGAAATGTTTACTGTTAATGGTTAAGCTTTAATTTTTAAAAATATTCGGCAATAATGGACATTTAAAAGTACATTTAGACCTAAGTTGATGTAATTAACATTAAACATAGTGAAGGATGAGAATAAGGTCATGTTATTACCGGACTCCAAGCTAGGCGTATCTGTAAAATTCGTTGCATTGCTTTAAATTCGACCAGGCCAGTTAACTTGACCTCGAATATCACTCAGTTGGGACTAGGCACACAAGTAACTGGGACGATTGAGGACGAATAGTGATATGCAGTCCATACAGAACTAGGAGATTGATGAGAGAATCTATTGAAACTAAATTGAGAGGTATTGCCATAAATGAGACAGTTGTGTGAATATCTCTAGGTTGGGCATTGGACACAGATAAGGCTAATGAATAGAATCGACGACTTCACAAATCTAAACTGAAGAGTAGCTCCAACTAAAAATTTAAGAATACTGAATTAAGTTGAGCTTTTATCTAGTTTTATATATTTACTACTTTAAATTCAATTACTTACAGGTTCTGCCAATACAATTTCCTTTTTATTTGTTTTTATCTTATTAAATCAAATAATTAAAGACCTTTTTTTGATTTGAACATCTAATATTAGACGTTAAATACGGAGATGAATTTTATTTAAAATGATCATTCTTTCGTAATGTAATTTTCTATTTTTTCTTGTTTGCCCGTTATTTCTTTTATGTTCATATCTGAACTATTTATTTTACAAAAGTTTTGATCACATACATTGGCATGAAATTACTACTGGTGTACTTTTTAATAATTTTCCTATCCGCAATCAGTAGAATCAACGCTAAATACGTAATTTCACGTGGTAGAAATATTAAAAATTCGCCGGACGCGTTCAAAGTGTTAATTTGTATTCAGCCACTGTTGTTTCGCTAAGGTGAATGTAAACATGTATGTATGAATGAAAGCACAAATCCAAAGCACGCACATCTAGTATAAACGTCAGTGGTTTATATGCGATTACCAAAATATAATCCTAAATGAAGCCATTTAAATGAAAATTCGCACTTGTGTCATTGGTTTGACTTTATGTTGTATAGTGGGCTGTGGACTAATGAATGTACCCAGGAATGAGTAACGAAGGTTGTTCTCTGAAAAGAGAAACTATTAAAAACCGCACATTAATCATAACATGGATATAGTAGTCTTAAATATGTTTATTTAGATGAGCATTACAGAATTTTCTTTCATGTGAATAATTGAGCCACATACTTCCACAGTTTATTTACATTTTATGCCTATAAGCTGTACTTGATTGGAGATATGCCATAAATTTTGGAATTATTTCATCCATGAATTAGGGTCCAACTAGGATTTCACTTTCATGGCCATTGTATGCACGTTTAATGTCTCCAATGTCGTTGAACTTTGCTAAAGTGTTTTGCTAACAAGTTTGACTATGTTGAGTGGAATATTCCGTTGTTTGTATTTATCTAAATTTCTGGCTCAAATGGTTATTGCGTTCATCGCGTTTGAAAGATAACTTCCGCTTTCACATTTTATTAGTCTATTTGATTAATTGAGCTATCAGATTTAATTCCATTCGTATCCTGGACGACTGGGTAACAATTTAAGTATCAATTTGCCGACTGCTTATCTGTAAGTTATCTGTTCAACATTTTAATATTAAAATCAATCTAATAAGCCAACTGATCTCTATTAAACTTATGCACAGTTTATGCTTTTGCTAAATGGCGTAGTAGGACGAATATTAGTTTGCTTCAGCATCACATCTGAAAAACATGTAATCTAAATAAAATTAGCCAAAATCAACTACTGATTGGAATATCTCAAAAACAGCGCTTCTGCAATCAATTTGAAAATCTGTAGAACTAAATCTCGTGCGAAATACGAGAACACGCACTTTCAGAAAACATAAGCTAGAATTATCAAAGGAAATATCCCTGAACGACACTTCCCTAATTATCTGGACTGCATCTTGTAATAGCTCAAAAATTGTTATTGACGGCGGTTCTTTTAATAATAGTTAGGCAGATATTCAATACCCCGTAATAGATCTGATAAAAAACGGCCACAATCATTCAATAGGAATTTTCTTAGATAATCAGGTGAGAAAAAAGACAGCTACCAAATATTTTAGAAAAATTTTCGATGTTGCTACCACCAATAATCCATTACATTAACTTACTCACAGAATAAACTAATGAATATTTTTGGCATGCATAATCAATTATTTTATTGTTTATAACATGTAACATTTCGAAAAAGCTTTAGGGTGTTGAATGCTGCAAATGAATTCTCTTCAGATTGTGTAGATAGAAACGTTGAACCGACTAACACTAGCAACACTTCGTAGTTCATTTAGTACATTTATTACGACTATTTGATAACTTCAGTATTTCTACATTGCTATACGTGTTCCGCAAATAACTGCACTGAAAACAATCAGTACTTCATACCTGTAAACACGAAAATATTGTGTCTTACACAATGTGAGTAAGTAAAAGTTCAGCTAAATTATAAACATAATGTTTAACAACTGCTCATGTCTTATTTGAACATTCACATGTTTACCTTTATTACAAGTTTTAACTTTTAATTTTCTTTTCAGTTGTGCGTGTGTGTGTTATTCCCAACGGAATTACTGTTAGCATGCAATTAATAATTCATTTGTCCTACGCCAAGTAGTTAGTTTTACTTATACAACCAATAAATATACCTTGACAGAAAAACAATCCTACGGTGTAGGTATTTAGCAATATGTAGCGTTAGACCGACACAAAATTAGTAATGCGCACGCGATGCAGTCAATTTTATCTAATTTATTTTCCACGATAGTATGTTATTTTGTTTGCTAATTAAGCAAGAAATTTGTTCCCATGTATGTTAATTTTAAAAACTATCTATTGCAGGAAAACAATTTTGCTCACGTTTTGCAATTGAAGAAAGTAGAAAAAAGGTATATCTACATTATGTTAAAACAGCAAAAGACCAAATAATCGTTTGTCAGTCACACGTACAGACGCGTTCCAACCAAATATGATCATCGTCAGAGTACGACGGAAAACTGAATAGCTAATATCAAAGCACAAAACAAATATAAGTGAAAATCAACGTTGGATATGCACCTCTCACCTCTATTAGTCTCAAATACAATTTATGTGAATGGAAATAATAGCTACGTAATTCCTATGCAATCACGAACATTAACCTTTTGCAGCCTTCAACTCACACAATTGAGCAATCATTGATTGTGCGGGTGGTGATAATATTTATTTAAATTAATTTTGCGTAATTTAAATAAAAACCGATTCCATTTTATTTAACATTCGCATAACATAGCCAAACTACCGTAAAGCACACGTAGTGATGCATTTCGACCTTCCGTGATCACCATCAGAGTACGAGGGCAGAATAAGAGCACAATGCATATATATTGAATACAAAAATGAATATGCGGCTTTCACCTCTAGTCAGTTCGTCGTCGTACTCTAATAATGATCACGGAAGTTCGAAGTGCGTCAGTACGTGTAAAATACGGTAGTTTTGCTATGTTGTGCAACTGGTTCAATACAATGGCATTGGTGTTTCTCTCAAGTTCACCAACTAGATTTTAAACATTGTTATCACCACCTGCGCAATGAATGCTGTTTTTAAAAACTAAACTTCATTTTAAATTGCACTGACTGGTTAAGTGGCATTGCCATCGCATCAACAGGTTATTTTCTATTACACGGTTATAATCGATGTCTTCGAAAAATGAATTATGCTCAGACATCGTGCAATTTTCTAAACAAAAATGTGGTATAGCTGTCTATCGCATCTTTCCACTTAGGAACATGTTTAGTTAACTTGGTGTGCTTCGTGTAACACGAATTCAGTACTTCGCGGCTATTAAGAAATCTTGCGAAACACATTTGAAATATTAACAGTGCACTAGCATTCATAGGAAAAATGATGCTCTCTTCAGTATTTATTTTGTGTGCAAAGTCGTCAGATTTGTGGAAATCGTAGATAAAGTAAGGCATCCTGAATTATGCTTAGATACTTCTTGTTAACCCACTAATCAAGCATGCATAAAAATTTACGGCGGAGTGGCTTAGCGACTAGAGCAACAGATTCCGATGCAGGCGTGACCTGGTTCCAGCCCTGTCCGCGGCCAATAATGACGAAACCTTTCTACTGGATGAATTCGGTTTTCTGCATTACACAATACTTTGTTTGTACTAACAAACGTATGTAAAAATGGGTAAGGTATTTATATCAGGATCGCAACCTTGATTAAAGTAATTGGTATCGTGGCCTGCGCAGCAAATATTCGTGTACTCATAAAAAATTGTGTTGCGAATTACTTATGCAGCTGTTTAAATATGATCGGTCCATATATTGTAGTTTAAAGCTAATGATTTCATTTTCCTACTTAGTATAGAGTCCGGTAATACCATGACCTTCCGCTCATCTTTCTCCTTATCCGCATTTATGTACCTCAAACTATTATTACATTTTTTCACGACATCCATCATTGTTGAATCTATTAATTGAGGAGGGTAACCATTATCCTTGACTATATTGTGTAGTCTACCTAATTCTAACTTCCTATTCTTTATATCTGTTAACTTGAGACTTCTTAATGTTAATGACTTTAAGATACCGACTTTCATACGATCCGGATGATTGGACTTGAAATTAAGAAGGATTCCTGAATAAGTATCTTTCCTATAAATATCTCTTCCTAATTTCTGACCATTTATAATTAATTTGACATCCAAAAATGGTAATTCACCTGATGATTCCCTTTCTAAGGCAAATTGGAGCTCGCTCATTCGATTGGCTAAATTTAAGAAATTTACCATTTCATTATCACCATGGCTCCAGATCATTAATATGTCATCCAAGAAACGTAGGTGCAATTTTGGTTTCAGTGGAGTCTTATACAACAGATTATTTTCCAAATAATTCATAAAGATATAAGCTATTGGGACCGACGAATGTTGTCCCATTGGAACGTCTCGAAAATGTTTATAAAATTACTCCCGAAATTTAAAGTAAGTGGAGGACATACAAATACACATCATCTTCACGACGTGTCCTATCGTCATTTTGCTTCCTTATAATATTATCGGGTGATCAACTAGAAAACGTCTAAAACAATCCAGAGCCTTAGGTACCGGTATATTCGTATGCATTGATACTACATCTATGCTTACTAATCTATCCTTTTCATCTAGTACACATTTATCAACAATTTCAACCAAATGATAAGAGTTTAGTAAGGTATGTTCTAAGAAATTGGAATATTTTCTTATTCTATGGCACAAAAACTTTGGGGAGTGTTGTACATTCACTATAATTCTTAAAGGATTACCCGGCTTATGCACTTTAACTAAATCATAAACTCTGTGAGCAACCGTATCTCTTTGAATAGGAGTGTTACCATGCGTCGAATCCAATTCCTCATTAGCAATCATATTATTGATTAATAATTTTACCTGCTCTTGTAACTTATCAGTAGGGTCTTTTGGTATTTCAGTGTATACTTCAGCATTACTTAACTGTTCGATAATTGTATTGTTATAATCGGATTGATTCATCAGTTAAATATTGTTTGTTGCGGAGAACTAATATATATGCAAGTATGTATTAGGTGTTGCGAACCTAGAAACAAATTAGTTCAGTTGTGACCAGAAGGATAAACCAAAGTCATCATGAACGGAAAGTATAATCTCGTGCACATTCGTTTCGTGCCTACTGGCGACTCATCTGTAGGAGCCGGTATTACGCCCTTTAACCACTATGTATTTGGGTGAAGAATGTTGTACTGTCCTATTATCCCATTTTCCTCACCCAAATATATAGTGGTTAAAGGGCGTAATACCGGCTCCTACTGATGAGTCGCCAGTAAGCACGAAACGAATGTGCATGAGATTATACTTTCCGTTCATGCTGCCTTTGGTTTATCATTCTTGTCCCAACTGAACTAATTTGTTACTAGGTTCGCAACACCTAATACAAACTTGATTCATCAGAACTGTAGCTCCTGCTTTATCCGCATTTAGTCATATAACATTATTAGATACTAAATCCTTTCTGAGACGTTTAATTTCATAGTTAGGAATAACTTCGTCCTCTCGGTGTGTTAAAACCATTGAGGCAACGTCTAGTTCAAATTTCACTCTATCCTTATCCGAAAGAAGTTGTTCCGTTTTCACAGCCTCAGTAATTATTTCGTTTCTAACCGATCTTTCATTAGGAATAGCCATGTTAAACCACGGTTAAGTAGTTCAACTTAATCATTCTTAAGATTTAATATTGATAGGTTTACTATTCTATTAGTCCCGATTAATTTATCACTTTCTTGGGGTCTATAAATTCCCAAGTCAGCTAGTATTTTATCATGTCTAATTCTTACTTTTTTATTTCTCTATTGCGGGCTTTATCACTGAAATCCTCAATGCATTTAAAATCATCTGCGTGTAAAAGAGAAGTTAACATAGATCTTAATTTAGTTTTCTCTTTAATAAGTATAATTTTAAGTTTAACTAAATCATTAATCAAAGTTTTTATATTATTTATACAAAGGTCATGCTTAAGAAACATTTCATAAGCATTTAACTTAAAATTTAATTTAAAACGAAAAAAATTAGGAATAACATCATATTTTAAACAAATACTTAAAAAGGAAATATTTGACACTTGCCTCATGAGTTGTTGTTTACCAGTATATATTTATTATACCATTTAATGGCGTTGCAGCTATAATTCCATTTTAAATGTTTCTTGAATGAAGATAGCTTTTGCGAACCTGGATTAATTGAAATTACTTGATCTGCGTTTTGACTAACGCAGCGTTCATTGTTCCAGTAGTTTTCTTTTTCTAAAATACTTAGGCTAAACTTATCATCAGTTTCAACTTACATCACAGGTTTAACAAACCAAACTAATGAAGCAAGCGTGTTATTTCCTCTAGCCATACTATTTATACTTCAGACTGACCTTTCATTAGATATTCGCGTGTCACATGTGTGCGTGTGTGTGCATTTCCGTAACTATTATGTTCATCTAACTAAGTGAGACTAGGATGGCTGAGTAAGAATTTAACGATTTGCATGCGTTAGACTATTTGTTTTATACACTCCATGGAAAACGACGTAACTGAGGTTGTTCTCACATTTGCGGGCCAGGGAGTCCAATATATCATAAACACTCGTCATACCCATATGCCGCTGTAAGTGTTACAATTAGAAATCCGAACGTCCCACGCACGTGCTAAATTTCAATTCAAACCACTCAGGTTGTATTCAGGATAGGCATTAAATAGGCGCACGTCATGCAAGTATATGTGTATTTGTACACAAAATGAAAGATTCAGTTAAATATAAGTAATAAACAGGTACTTACATCTAATTGAAACTGCAGCTAATAGGCAAGTGGTATCATTTTTTGCACCAATTTTAATAATTGCCTATAATTAACTGAAAATCTATTAACACCCATGTTACGCTCATTAATGAATTTTATTATTTACACGTGCCGAATGTAAACTTAATTCCGAAACATTATACAATTGTCATCATCGTTATCAACTTCATCGTTATCCTGAACTTTATGCTTAAATTACCCATTATTATAAGAAGTAATACTACTACTACTACTACTACTACTACTACTACTAATAATAATACTACTACTACTAATACTACTACTAATAATAATAATAATGATAATAATAATAATAATAATAATAATAATAATAAATTATTATTATTGAAAAATATTTAAGTTTCAGAAAAAATCTACCAAAGCTTCCACATAGACAGAATATATAAAATAAATCTGCAACATCAGGCAAATGGGAAATTAAACAAACCGTTGCACAATACAAATGGCACAAGAACATTTAAAATACTAATAAGGCAAGAAAATTTTGGCAATTTGACTTGTTCTTTCCAGCTTAAATTTTGCTCGAAGACTCTTGTCTACACAAAAGTTAAATAAAATTACATAAAAAAAACAAGGAAGTGAACTAAAATGCACTTTAAAAAGAAAGAAACCAATCTCAACAGAGAATAAATAGCCGTCAGCAAATAAAGGTTACTTAAAACAAAGAAAGGCATCTTGTGAAGATAAATAGCTACAGTGCAATTACATATGTTCAGTGATATATATATATATATATATATATATATATATATATATATATATATATAATGCCATTTTTCTAATGATATATATATATATATATATATATATATATATATATATATATATATATATATATATACACGTCTCTTGCATACATTGTACTTGACTGGAAATAATAGTTGCACAATTTATGCAATCACGAATATTAACTGTTTTTAGCTTTCGCCACATAGACATATAGTTATACAATTTAACAATAATTGACTGCAATGGTAGTGGTAAATATTCTTTATACGAAAGTTGCAAGCTTCAAGTAAACACTAATCCAATTTTATTCAATCAGTCGTCAGATAACATAGCAAAATTACCGCCAGTCGCACGCACTGACGCGTTATGACCTTCCATGATCATCATCAGGGTACGACAGCAAAATGACTGGCGAGTATAAAACCGTATAGCAAGTATATGGGAAGCTAAAAAAGATATGCGGCTCCACCTCTAGTAGTCTCGTATATATTGAACTTGCCTGGAATTGTCGGCTGCACAATTTCTAAGCAGTCTCGAACATTAACTAATTGCAGCCTTCGCCATAAATCAATATTTAGGCAATACAGCTAAACATTAATTGATTGCGCGGGTGGTGGTAACATTTATTTAAATCAAGTTTGTCGTCGTACTTTGATGATGATCATTGAAAGTCGAATAGCAACAGTGCGTACGACAGCCAACATTTCCAGTCACGAACAATGTATGCGAGACTACTAGAGGTGAGAGACGCATATCTAATTTTGTTTCCATATACATGCAATGCGATTTGATCTTCGCTAGTCAGTTTGCCGTCGTACTCTGATGATGACCATGGAAGGTCGACACGCGTCATTGCGTTGCAGCTGGCGGTAGTTTCGTTATGTTATTCGACGACTGGTTAAATACAATGGGATTGGTGTTTACTTCAAGCTCGCGAACTTGATTCAAAGAATTGTTACCTCCACCCGCGCAAACAATTATTGTTAAATTGTGTTGCCTATTAAGAATATAGTCTTTCCAATTTTCATCTCTAACTACCCGTGTGATTTTAATACTCTTAGTGATTTAAACTATAATTTTGTGTTTTGCACCCTCATCCTACCTATTGAGAATTTTCTAATAATACAATATTTAGAAGTATTAATTTGTCTGACGCGTGCAAAGGGTAAATTAATGTCTATTGACTGCAGTTTCATTTAGATGTACGTACATTTTTATCATTTATATTTTAACGAAGTTTTTTCAGTTATGTATACACAAACACATGCACATGCGTGGCGTGCGCCTATTTAATGGTATGGCAATAACTGTTATTAACTTGTCTATCTTGAGTGCAACCCTAGTGGTTTGAATTGAAATTTAACATATGCATTGGTCTTTCGGACTTCTAGTTTTATCACTCATGGCATGTTTTTATGACGAGTGTTTCTGAATTATTGGTCTCCCCCCACCAGAAAGTGAGGCCATCTCAGTTACGTCATTTTACATTGAGTGTGTAAAACGAATAGTTAACGCATGCAACTGATAGATTCTTAAATAAATTATGTCTGGCCAGCCCATGGGATAAACCAAGGTACGAACGGAAACTGCCGCAATTGTTTCGCGCTTTCCGGCGACTCATCAGTAGGAGCTGGTATTACGCCCTTTTAACCACCTGGCGGCATATTCGGTAGAAGGAATAATAGGACGGCACAACTCTGTGACGAATGTGTAAACCTGTACAGTGAAGCGTTACATCTTAAAGTCAACAATACGACTTCAATGCATAGAACAACCACTGATGAGTCGCCAGTAAGCAATTGAAAGGATTGGGTATGAGATTATACTTTCCGTCTGCTGCCTTTGGTTTATCCTTTCCACGCAACTGAACTAATTTGTTACTAGGTTCGCAAACCAATACATACTGCATATATAATTTCGCAACAAAATTGTATTTAACTGTGAGGATCTGGCCGCCACCTGGTCTTACCTTGTAGATGAACATAATAGTTACGGAAATGCTCACACACACACATGTTACACGCGAATATCTAATGTAAGGTCAGTCTGAAGTATAAATATTATGGCTAGAGGAAATAACACGCTTGCTTCATTAGTTTCGTTTGTTAAACTTGTGATGTAAATTGCAACTGATGAAGGCTATCGATAAGTTTAGCCGAAATATTTTAGCAAAAGAAAACTACTGGAACAATGAACGCTGCGTTAGTCAAAACGCAGATCAGGTAATTTCAATTAATCCAGGTTCGCAAAAGCTATCTTCATTCATGTCACGTATTTGTTATCTCGAATATTGCATGTCCATTTGACATATGTTGCCTATTCTCTATTTATTTGGTAGTTCGGTTTCTTTGCTTAGAGCGGGTATGAAGAATATGTGAATTATACATTAGACAGACACGTGTTTCCACTCGTGCACTTTCATTAGCATCCACCCGCCCTCTGTTATTATAGAAAAAAATAAGTCATTTCACATTAATTTACAGATTTCTCATTTAGCAGTGCGTTAATATAAAAAAATGTAAGCTTTGGAACGGTAAATATTATCTTACGTTATTGTAGCCATAACTTTTGTTTCTCCTTACTTTTTATCATAAACGTTGTGTTTTTGTATGTTTAATTAATTAATTATCTAATTTGTCAACACCGGTCAGTTATGCTAAACGGAACCAGTTGTCTCGCTAGACTCAAGCTTAATCAAAGGAACACGAAAGGCAATCATGAATGCTGCCTAATACGCTACTCTGAATAAAGAAAAGAAATAATTTGTGTATTAATATTTTATATAAATCAAACCAAATGAGACAAAACAACGGAAGTCCATCAGTCCGCTGTCGCCCAATCCGCCTGGCAATACTACTGGTATGTCTACAGGATGCTAAGTAGATGATAAATTAATAGTAGATATATATATATATATATATATATATATATATATATATATATATATATATATATATATATATATATATAGGATTATAAATAATAGAGTCAAACTTTAGAATAGAAAAATAAATGAAAATTAAATATATAAAGTAAAAATTGCATAACATAGCAAATGCCTTCCATGAGTTAAATCATGTTTTTCAAACTCATTAAATAAAGATGTTGCGTCTCATACCTTACAGCACCTAGGCAGAGTTTTGCTTGCAGATTTCCTTTATATTTCAACTCAAAATTTTAAATCACCTTCTTCATCAGGTGGATCTAATTTAGTAGGGCTTTTTGCCTATAGTAGCTTCTGTCCATCTATTTTGAGAGCGAAACAAACCACATAGGAAACACGACATTGATTTGGAGTATAAATATAGGAATTCATTAGAAGTTGGTTGTTGGAATTCCGAAATTCAATATTACTGCCTAAGTTGGTATGCTATGTCGCAAAGAATTACAGATTGGAGAGGGATATGGGGAAAGTTAGGCCGAAATTGTCACTAAACATGATCCAACTAAAAAACAATGAATTATATAATTTAACAATAATTGATTGCGCGGGTGGTTGATTTAAAGATAAATATAATAGCTTGATTTTGAATGTAACGATTAAAGTAAACGTCTTAGGTTACAGGTAGCGAGACTGAACAATTGCTTCCAGGTTTAAATTATGGCTGCCGTGAATTTGGTTTCTTCAGATAACTGTCTAATTTCAATCACATGAAATATTTAGTTTATATTGATAAGATATGCAACCAAATCCTTCCATTTCACACTATTAATTATTATAGACATATATATATATATATATATATATATATATATATATATATATATATGTATATAGTCGGTTTAAGGAAATAATAAAATATCTCTGATGAGAAAATCTAAATTTCCGATATCAGTATGTATAAACTTTTCGGTTATCTTTATGTTTATCGATTACGGCCAAAAGTTCAAACTTATTTAGGCAGACAAAATGCCAACCACAATCAAGATATTGCATTAGTTACATTGTCGGGAATTAATAACGTATAGTCTACCAATGTAAATTATGGATTGCAGAAAATAAAAATAGTTAATTAATCTACCCGGACAGATTCCTCCTTATTGGCTACTATCCCACGCACTTTAGACGTACTGATGGGAGGCAAACACGCATTATTATTTGAATACTCGCGTTTGATTTTAATGCGGGCTAATTGACCGCGATCCTGTGTGCCTGACGTAGAGGACAGATTTAAACGGCTTCTGAAAAAAATTATTAAATAGCACCTTAGAATATTTGTGCTTTCCTCGGTCGATACACATCAGACATGGGTGTCGAGCTAGTAAATAACCCAGATTTCCGCAACCGCGGTGGTCAATGCGTGCTTAACCATCACATATTCGCCCGTCATCCTATATCAATTAGTTTTAGTCGACATATTTGTAATTACCGACATTTTCTATTTTATTCTTTAGTCAGAAACAGAAAATCTTGGCAGAACTGCACAATTATGTGTCAGCTTATTCTTGTTTAATTAATGTAAGCTGGATTAGAACTACACCTATTTCTTAATCGTATTATGGTCTTATGTAGTTCACACATCCGTTCATGTATGTGCACGAGATTTAAATTTCCGTTCATGCTGCCTTTAGTTTATTCTTCTGGTCATAATTGAACTAATTTGTTACTAGGTTCGCAACACCTAATACATACTTGCATAGTTCTCGCAACAAAGTATTTAACCTTATATTGAATTGAATGATGTCATGCTTACCGCGAAATTTGATAACTGATATCGATCAAGGCCATAGTGCGGATTAACTGGGGTAACAGGTGTTCAGGAATTGTTGTAATTCTCAATTTCTGTGAACTAAAGCATAAATTGATATCCATCAAGTTGGAACCATGTACCGACACGGCAACCGTAGTGTTAGTACAATTTACCTTTTCGTTAATACAATGTTGGTATCGGTTACTAACACAGTAGTCATTGTGTTAGTACCCTTTACAGACTCTTTATATACATTATATAGATTGAATAAGCGTGGAAGTCCCATTTTGGAGACTTTATATGATGTTTGCTTCACCACACTATACGCTTCACATTATCTGTCTTGAGATTGCAGTAATCTTCTATTATCCCACATTCCTCACCCAAATATATAGTGGTTAAAGGGCGTAATACCGGCTCCTACTGATGAGTTGCCAGTAAGTACGAAACGAATGTACACGAGATTAAACTTTCTGTTCATGATGACTTTGGTTTATACTTCTTGTCATAGTTAAGATAATTTGATACTTGGTTTGCAACACCTAATTAATCCAGAAGACTTGTTTTGTCCTTATTGGGAACTCATAAATTACAATTTTGTTCATTTAAACAGAAAATCTAAATGACACAGGATTGTATCCTTTAAAAAGTGTAACATCATTATTTAACATAAATATGGCTCTTATATCGCTAACATTTACACATTGCATGATTAAAATATCAATAATTGCGCGGTTAGTGGTGAAAATTAAACAAACATTTAAGTTTGTGTACTTCAAATTAACACAAATCCCATTTTATTTAACCAGTCGTTGAAAACATAGCGGTTGTTTTGCTATGTCGTTCGACGACTGGTTAAATACAGTGAGATGGGTGTTTACTTAAAGCTTGCACAACTAATTTGTTAAAATCTTAAATTTTACTACCATTATTAAAAAAATTTAACAGTTCCTTTTTAGATATAACACTTATATATTGCCTGTTATGTAGATATAATATATATGCAATTTTTAATATGTATCTTGTACCTAGATTTAAATACGATGACACTAAAGGAGAAATCGTGGGACGTATTTAAGTTGTAATTTTGTGTTCAGCTGCCTGTCCGGTATGCCATTCGAGATAGACTATTCCTTGTAAAATGTAGCCAAGGAGCATGCATGCATTAAATTGGGTTCGGTCGTGGCTTCTAGGAGGTTGAAGTTAGTTTATAGAACTTGGGCATCTACGCCATGAAACTGCTTGTTTTAACCATGGTATCATCTAAGATGGAAAGACTTTTCTTTTAGACGCAAGACCGCTACGGAAATGTTTGCTACCTAGAACCAAATGCCCGACGGATAAATTGTTAATCTCTACGCCGTAGGTGATCCATATGTCAAGTAATGAATATCGAAGTATTTGATTTTATTTATTTCATGTGTACATTCCATGAGGTCACATTTACATACTTGTCAAAAACTTTGCATTAGTTGTTCTCTGTTCTTGAAGATGAGTCATTTTGTGTAAGGGATATATTGCATAACTATAAAGAAAATGGTCATTTATGTGAATCCCTAGGATATTTGAGGACATGGCATTTAATGAGAACGTCACAGCAGATTAAATACAATTATTTTCCTGTTTAAATGCTTTTATTTCTTTAATTGAAAATACGACTTTGCAATATTCTCCTGGAGGAATAGCTTGGAACTATTTAAATGAACTTAGTAGTCGGTTTTCAATTGTTATAAATTTTTCTAAATCGAAAGCTTGTTTTGTAAAATTCCAATTTTCAAGATGCTGTTGATAAAACAGTTTATAACTTTACACTTCAATTCCACCATATAGCAACCTTACTACTGTTTTCAGTATCATTATTGAAATTGGAGAACATTATTTATTCATTAATTTAGCTTTTTATTGCTAATCTGGAGTCAGTCCATTTGAATTTCGTGTGAGTTTATTTTATTCTTATTCAGGTCCGTCCATGTATTGTGTAAATTTGCTTTACCAGGTTACGAATTATTGTGATTGTTCTAAATTATTTATGGGTAGTCTGTATTTATTGTAATATTTGGTAGGGACAGCATAATATTTGTTCTATCTCTGTTTTAGATATCTTATTTAGTTTGCGTTTTGTTTAATTTAGGTTTGATAGGAATTTTCTTATTTATTCAGACTTGTTGATGCACGAAGAGATAGTCTATAGATCAAAATGCTTTTTTTAACAAAAGCTTTTCATATTACGCATGTGTATAAGTCACACATAAAACTTAAAATTCGAAAAAAAATTGTTTACGTTTTATTCAAATTTTATACAAAACCTTATAAATAAAAACGCTTTAATAAGAAAAAATGTAGAATTAATTTTATCGCATACAAACAACTAATTTACCCCTTTTCTGCACAATAATTCTACAGTTTGAGTTTTCATTTTAAAACAATGTAAATAGATATATTTTAAATTGTTTTGTATTATTATTTACATGAAATAACGCAAATTATATGGTTTCAATAGTCGTTTAAATTGAAACTAAACTCTGCGCCATTATATGTCGTTATTAATGAAGCTCGATTGGAAATACATATCTATGCTTTCTAAATGATATATTATTTAATGTACAAAAGTTGGACTGACTGCATCAACCCTATCATAATCATTGCAGACTATAATAAGGTAGCAGTTAGTAACAAATGCTTTACTGCATTATAACCATGCGTGACAAATAACTAAGATTATATTAAGAAGTAAAATTTCAATTTTTACTTTTAAAAATTGACGAAGAAATAAAAAAACAACATCGAAAAGCACATGTTTTACAATTAACCGAGTAATAGTAACGACAAAAATAATTTACAAAAAAAAATAAATTAAAGAATAGGTGTGATATATGAAGGTAAGACTAGTTCAGATGGTGATACTTACCAAGGCAACAATTTGATGCAAAGCGACATCGATTGTAAATTTTCTTTAGATCACTCTCTGAATTGCTTCTTAAACAACATTAGAATCTCGCAGATAACACTATCAGACTGAGGAAAAAAGGAGAAACAGATGCTCCTACTAGACTTTGGCAACAAGGTCGATTCGATGACATACCACACAGGGCTTATAGACACGAATACTGTTACAAAAGTAATCTCTATCCAGGTAGACAAAAAGGTTTTCTTCCACCCAATTTGATTTTGGTTACGTTTCAATGGTTCTCCCACATTAAAACCAGGTTATTTTATATCTAACGCAAATATATTTCTGAACAATAGAATTGGACGTTTGTGTAGGATGTGACCCTATCAGCACAACTGGTTGAATCAGATATATTTGGTTGACGAAGATACATGTGTAGATAACATAAACACGCATACAGCACATTACACACACATATATATATATATATATATAAAGGTGTGTTTAAATTGTGTAAATATAAAGTAAACATTGCAAAAGATTAGAAAATTTGATTCATCAGGTAAAAATGATTCGTCACCTTTTGACAATCATCAAATTTTTGTCAGAATTGCCGTAGCCAATGTCAATCATGGCATATTTTCCATAATTCCATATCACTTTTCAAGGTGGCAGTCTGTCATGTAATGACAGATCGAGCAGTGGCAGAAAGGAATGCGAAGTAGGATCTTCGTAAAGGAAATGCTGAGTAGAAAATATAAGTTGTTATCTATTTGAAACTACATGCAATACCCAGCTTGTGTGGTGCAGCGGATAAAATGAAATACTCTGTGTACGTTTATGTTTTTCATATGTATATGCATATTTATCTGCATGGATACATATATGTATGTTAATATACATATATAATTAAATTCATATATGTGAATATATATGTATATACATATGTACATATACATGTGTAGGCAAGTAGATTTGGACATAGACAAATACGTGTATACGTATATACATATGTTTATGCATACCTAGATATTTACCTATACGCACATATGTATATGCATAATTTCATGGATATATATATGTATATATATATATATATATATATATATATATATATATATATATAAATTTGGTTTACTTTCTGATAGCCAGTTCGCCGTTTGGATGCATGACTGACAGTAATTTGGCTGTTATGGTACTGGTTGGATGAAGTAGGATCAGCATATGTCATACTTTCAGTATTTGATGTATTTTTGCAGAAACCCGCTCAATACATGATTATCCAATTTGCATTCGTGATCAATACGTTGCGATCTTTAAATACAACATTTAAATACAATATTTAAATACAATATTCAAAATTCTGTGTATTTAAATATATCCTCTAATTTAGACACACCGAGAAAACATTTAAGTGCTTGCTACCCTTTTAAGCATCATTCAAAACTGTGCTTTAATATGTTTCTTCTTTTTAAATATTTATGGTGCATATAAATTTTGTTTTACGTTTCATGTTGACCGCTATTTTATAATTAGACAAAATTAATTCTTATGGTATATTTTCCTGTATATCAATTAATAAGATATCATATGACAAATTCATTTTGTAGTTAATCGTTATATTTGTTACTAGCATTCCCATTAAAAGGAATAGAATTCGTAGAATAAATTTAAATTAGAAATTGTTGGAAGCATTGTTTTTACGCACAAACTATTGTGGATGCCAACAGTTTTGCGTTATTTGTCAGAGAAGCTGAAATATTTTATCGTGCCTTCAAACAGAGAAGACCTTCGCCGCTCGGAACTTTCCCGTGATCAAAATTTCACACGAACATAAATCATATACGAGCACTTTCGAAAGACCAATCTGACGGTTTGAATACAATTCGGCCTTTTGCGAAAATAAAGTTAATGTTGGCATTTTTTCCAGCTGAATTTGTAAGGGTAACCTCCTATTTAAAACTTCCGCTTTCTAGTGTGAACGAATAAGATTCACTGAAATCTCCATTAACTGTTATCTGTGATTGGAAGCGTAACTGTGGTGAGTCATGTAAGACAGATGCAGTAGAAACGTGAATTCACGTTTGTTGGGGAATATACAAGTTCGCAAGATAATATATTTCTTGCACATACACTTATAACTAATAGAATTTTACATGCTAACAAATTGCGTTGCAATTTTTAATACAGTTTGGCTGTGCGTATGCTTCAGTATTTTAAAGGTATTGAGATAAATCGGCGTTTGGCAGAACTCTACAGGTAAAAAAAGTGTTCGTGCTTTGGAATTAACATCAGCCATTCCATATACCATGCGAAACTGTGCTCAGTTATGTTTCTTCTATTTAAATAAGATGGATGGAAATATATTTTGGTGCCTTTTTTATTGACGGTTTTTTATTAAAACAAAACAAACTCTTATTATTGTTATAATCAAGGTTGCGGTCTTGATATAAACACCTGACCCATTAATTACTTACATATGTCAGTATAAACTAAGAATTGTATAGAGTAGAAAAGGCAATTCATCCAGTAGACCGGTTTCGTCCTTATTGGGAACTCATCAAGTACTGGCCAGAATTTGCTGCGGACAGGACTCGAACCTGGGCACGTCTGCTTAGGAATTTGGTGCTCTAACCACTGAGCCATCCTGTCGCACTATACAATTCTTAGTTTATACTGACATATGTAAGTAATTAATGGGTCACGTGTTTATATCAAGACCGCAACCTTGATTATAATAATTGTTATCACCACCCGCGCAACCAATGTTTGTTTAATTAAAACAAACTCTTGTTTTCTATTTCTCCAGTAAATCCATTGACAAGATGTATTGAAAACACTGCTGAAAATTCCAAACGCGTTGTTTAGATTCATATTTAGTAATGAATATTCTGCGCATTTAAAGACTAAAATCTTACAAATATTTACATTAAATTGGATAATATTGTGAATCTTTGGAGTTCTTACTTATTACAGCAATGTTTTACAGCCCATTAAAAGGAATTTATTCGATATTAATCTAATCGGATTTTAGCACGTTAGTCAGTGAGACGGAAAAACAAACATTATATAAAGTTTCGTAAAAAAAGTGCGTCAATTGTGAGTTGGGGCATCTGGATAAAAATTTTAGAGTTTTGATCTGTTCTGTGATATGTAATTTAGTTGTCATACAGAAGAAGAAACCCAACGATACAACTTCAAGTTTATTATGTATATCTGGTATTAATCACCCTAGATCGGTTACAATCACCTCGTATTGATGATTTGTGTTGACAGATTCCAAAAGTTTATTTTGTTAACTTTTCGACTTGTAATGAATTTTCTATAACTATCTGGTTCAAGCAAGCAAACCGATAATATACACGTTAAACACAGTAAAAATATGGTATCTTATTTGTATTAATGAGTGATTATTAACACGTCTTACATTTGTATTACTCTGTATATACCTAATTTAATCAAATAATGGAAGTTAAAGTGTCATTTGATACAAATTCTGTGCAAAGGTTAGCTGCGTTGCATGAATTTAGTTCCTTTGTTAGCAGAAAATTTTGTTAATTTTTCCAACTTACAAAATATTTACTTAGTTCGTCAGAAATTTTGATAGGAATGCGCATGTATACGTGCTTTTGTCTCGTATATGTACATTAAACCGCCAAGTTAATTTTATTAGTATAAACGTAGGAGAATGAAATTCATATTTTATTCTAAATTAAGTACCCTACCACCACGTGAATACAAAGATTTGTAAATGTCTACTATTTTCAATTTACTGTTCGTCCGCTTTTTTATTAAAAATATTTAAATTGACAAATAAAATGAATACAAATGTGCAAATTTGTTATAAATAATGGTTATATAACAAAGTCAAAATGCCATTTCGCCATAAATCATCTTAATTAAACGCTCCGCTTCTTCAGATATTATATATTAAGACATTTTTATATTAATCAGACCTAGCTATGTGGAACTCGCATCTTCAAAATTATAAAATTTATTTCCACTAGGTTTCTATTTAATTACAAAAGATTTTCAGATTAAAAGGAATTATTCATAAAAGTGGAAAACTAGTTTGATCTTCGGCCATTATTCAAGTCAAATAAAGTTGAAATTTTCAATATGAAAATTACTACATAGCATGAAAACTTGGAAAGTCTGCAATAAGTAACAGGGTTCAATCGTATGAATGATTCATATAAACTTTTCATTATACATACTACGCCACGTATTTAGTCATTCAAATGGTGACTTCGAATTCTATAAATAAAAATGTTTTTTAGTTAGGAAAATAACTGGCTTGAAAAAATTAGTTTGGTCATTAATGATAAACCAATCTTTAGTATTTCAATTGCATAATTTATCAAAAAATATCTGATGGCATGAATACATGATATTTTATATCAACCCGTCTAGAGTAATATTTATTTATTTCACAAACCAACATGTATACCAAAAAAAAACAGTAAAATGTCATGAATAGCTTAGGAATATATGTGAACATATGGATAAATTCAAAGTACTCTAACTATGAAGCAAAAAAAACGAAATTTTCTGAGATAGAACAGTATCAATTCTCAATTATTTCTGAGATCTTTAGATATAAGAATATCCATAAAGTTTGACGAGGAAATAGTTTCAAAATAATATTTAATTTTGAATTTCCTTGTGCAAGATTTAAATTAAACGAATTATAGTTTTTCCATGAAACCGAAACCATCTTGAGTTCCACCGGTGATACGAATTAAAAATATTGACTAAACATGCTGAAATTTTTGCCTTGGATGTAATTTTTTCCGCGACAATATATTTCGCAATGATCTGAGCCTTGATTGCGAAAATTGCTGTTTTATTCTCATCAATATTTAGGTATGGGCTTTCGATGATTTTTATAAGACTGCTTATCATAAAATTTAAAATTATCTATACTAATTGGAGTAGTATATCATTTAAATGGTTTCATTCATGCTTTTTGTATTTTTCTGCATGCTTTAATTGCAAAAACAGCTATGTGCATGACAATTACCGTTGTTTGAAAATTTAGAAAGTATGTTGGAAAACTAATTGATTATATGTAAAGTCCATTACCTTAATTAGTATAGAGCAGACTTAAACAAAACCTATATTTCATTTTTCGTTTTATGCTTTCTATGCGATATTTTGCTTTTTTATTGAAGTATATTTAATGATAATAGCTTCTTTCGTAGGCCTTAATGCATGCGTTAACTATTTAAAATTTTAAAAAAAGATTTATTGATAACTATATTGGCTTAAAATAAGGTGCATTGTTTGTGAGAAAGTTTAGCAGAACCACAGATTTTGCATTTGAACAATGGTTTATTGTAATAAGAAATTTCAAGGAACAATTTGATACTAAATTAAATCGAAACTAAGATTCTTTTTAGAATTGCCAAATTAGTATAAATTTATTTAAAATGTTTATATAATTACGAAAACATTAATTGCGCGGATGGTGATAACATTTATTAAATCAAGGTTCCCTGTCAGAAGGGAAATTCTGGACAACACGTAATGATTTTCCTATAAGGACGAGTTTAATCTTCAGGATGAATTGTCTTTTCTAAACTATACTATTCATAGTTTATCCTGACAAAACTATGTACTTAATGGGTCAGACTGTTATGTCAAGATCATAACCTTGATTTAAATAATATCACTGGCCGCACAAGCAATGTTAAGTTGATTATATACATGCTCAATTCAATGGCAATTCCCCAGGTTGCCTGGTGCTCGTTGTATAATTACAGATTTGTGTTCGTTATTTGGAACTTTGCGTATACGGAGATGCCTAATAGGCTTCACTAAAAGGAGAGCTTACCAAGAAACATTTGTTGGTATATAAAAAAACTTTTTTGTAGCGTGCGACAGGGAAACTTTGTAGGTTGAGCCACAAATTCCGAAGCAGACGTGTTCATGTTCTAGCCCTCCCGCGGCAAATTCTCGACAGTAAGTGATGAGTGTCCTATAAGAACGAAACCGGTCTACAGGATGAGCTACATTAACATTGCTTTTGTGCGTGGTGATAGCAATTATTTAAATCAAGTTTGCGATCTTGATACAAATGCCGGTCCCATTATGCGCACACCTTTGTCAATATAAACTAAGGAACGTATAGTGTAGAAAGAGCAAATCATCCAGTAGACAGTTTTCGTTCATATTGGAAACGCAAAACATACTGCCTAGAATTTGCCGCAACAATGCTCGAACATGGTCACATCTGCTTCAAGATCTGTGACTCTAATCACGGAGTCACCATGCCGAGGCAAATACTGCTTATCACGCGAAGAGTTACCAATAAGGACGAAACCGTTCACCTGGATGAATTACGTCCCCTATATTATACATAGCTTAGTTTATGCTGACAAATGTATGCGTGTATTGGAACAGGTGTTTATAACAAGATCGAAACATTTATTTAAATAATATTTTCGATGTGTTGGGATTTTAATCGACCATTAGCGTAATTAAACAGAATTAGTGAATAGAAAAAAGGGCAATAATATCCGGAAATCGCATAATGCAAGTACCCACTCACCCACCTGTATAATACACTTTTATTATGACAAAATTTAAACAATTTCTCAGCACTTGCATTGAATGCTACTAAATACATTTATGAATATTTGGCTATCGAATAATTTGAAAAAAATGGTTATCGCTTGACGAAGGTGTGGTTAGAGAGCTTAATGAAATTAAATCAGAATACAGAAGAAAATTTGGTCAGACAGCAGAACGGTTTATTCTTAAATTAAACTATAAAATTAAAATTTATTTATTTTATTCTATGTTTACATGTGTGCTTAAAATTTATTTAACTTGCAAAGTCAATATTTGACGTCTGTTCATGGAAGAGCACGTTGATTGCGCGGATAACGAGGAGAAGTAGAAATCAATCCTTGTCAGTGCACTGGACAATCAACTTAGTGAGCTACCATAAATTATGCAACTCATTAAAATAAAATATTATTGCGTTCAACTCTTGTCCGAAACTTTATTGGAACTTCGTCTTCCGTAATGGCTTAATTAATAATTCTATATTGGCCAATTTGTATGAATAACGAAATAGCTACAAAAGGGCCTCAAACGAAACTGCATAAAAGGTTCACAACAGGCATTCGATGCTATTCCGGAATTGGACAGTGTTCTAT